>CM055818.1:55014927-55022427 GCA_029582265.1 Zoroaster sp. YZ-2022 | reverse complement strand
TCGTCCGATCACCGAAGTTAAGCAACGTCGGGCCCGGTCAGTACTTGGATGGGAGACCGCCTGGGAATACCGGGTGCCGTAGACTTTTATTTTGGTTGAAGAGCAGGTATCAATAGTTTAAACATAAAACAATTGCCATGATATTCGTCTACGGCCACACTACGTTGAATACACCGGTTCTCGTCCGATCACCGAAGTTAAGCAACGTCGGGCCCGGTCAGTACTTGGATGGGAGACCGCCTGGGAATACCGGATGCCGTAGACTTTTATTTTGGTTAAAGAGCAGGTATCAAGAGTTTAAACATAAAACAATTGCTATGATATTCGTGTACGGCCACACTACGTTGAATACACCGGTTCTCGTCCGATCACCGAAGTTAAGCAACGTCGGGCCCGGTCAGTACTTGGATGGGAGACCGCCTGGGAATACCGGGTGCCGTAGACTTTTATTTTGGTTGAAGAGCAGGTATCAATAGTTTAAACTTTAAAACAATTGCTATGATATTCGTCTACGGCCACACTACGTTGAATACACCGGTTCTCGTCCGATCACCGAAGTTAAGCAACGTCGGGCCCGGTCAGTACTTGGATGGGAGACCGCCTGGGAATACCGGGTGCCGTAGACTTTTATTTTGGTTGAAGAGCAGGTATCAATAGTTTAAACATAAAACAATTGCTATGATATTCGTCTACGGCCACACTACGTTGAATACACCGGTTCTCGTCCGATCACCGAAGTTAAGCAACGTCGGGCCCGGTCAGTACTTGGATGGGAGACCGCCTGGGAATACCGGGTGCCGTAGACTTTTATTTTGGTTGAAGAGCAGGTATCAATAGTTTAAACATAAAACAATTGCTATGATATTCGTCTACGGCCACACTACGTTGAATACACCGGTTCTCGTCCGATCACCGAAGTTAAGCAACGTCGGGCCGGTCAGTACTTGGATGGGAGACCGCCTGGGAATACCGGGTGCCGTAGACTTTTATTTTGGTTGAAGAGCAGGTATCAATAGTTTAAACATAAAACAATTGCCATGATATTCGTCTACGGCCACACTACGTTGAATACACCGGTTCTCGTCCGATCACCGAAGTTAAGCAACGTCGGGCCCGGTCAGTACTTGGATGGGAGACCGCCTGGGAATACCGGGTGCCGTAGACTTTTATTTTGGTTGAAGAGCAGGTATCAATAGTTTAAACTTAAAACAATTGCTATGATATTCGTCTACGGCCACACTACGTTGAATACACCGGTTCTCGTCCGATCACCGAAGTTAAGCAACGTCGGGCCCGGTCAGTACTTGGATGGGAGACCGCCTGGGAATACCGGGTGCCGTAGACTTTTATTTTGGTTGAAGAGCAGGTATCAATAGTTTAAACATGAAACAATTGCTATGATATTCGTCTACGGCCACACTACGTTGAATACACCGGTTCTCGTCCGATCACCGAAGTTAAGCAACGTCGGGCCCGGTCAGTACTTGGATGGGAGACCGCCTGGGAATACCGGGTGCCGTAGACTTTTATTTTGGTTGAAGAGCAGGTATCAATAGTTTAAACATAAAACAATTGCTATGATATTCGTCTACGGCCACACTACGTTGAATACACCGGTTCTCGTCCGATCACCGAAGTTAAGCAACGTCGGGCCCGGTCAGTACTTGGATGGGAGACCGCCTGGGAATACCGGGTGCCGTAGACTTTTATTTTGGTTGAAGAGCAGGTATCAATAGTTTAAACATAAAACAATTGCTATGATATTCGTCTACGGCCACACTACGTTGAATACACCGGTTCTCGTCCGATCACCGAAGTTAAGCAACGTCGGGCCCGGTCAGTACTTGGATGGGAGACCGCCTGGGAATACCGGGTGCCGTAGACTTTTATTTTGGTTGAAGAGCAGGTATCAATAGTTTAAACATAAAACAATTGCTATGATATTCGTCTACGGCCACACTACGTTGAATACACCGGTTCTCGTCCGATCACCGAAGTTAAGCAACGTCGGGCCCGGTCAGTACTTGGATGGGAGACCGCCTGGGAATACCGGGTGCCGTAGACTTTTATTTTGGTTGAAGAGCAGGTATCAATAGTTTAAACATAAAACAATTGCTATGATATTCGTCTACGGCCACACTACGTTGAATACACCGGTTCTCGTCCGATCACCGAAGTTAAGCAACGTCGGGCCCGGTCAGTACTTGGATGGGAGACCGCCTGGGAATACCGGGTGCCGTAGACTTTTATTTTGGTTGAAGAGCAGGTATCAATAGTTTAAACTTAAAACAATTGCTATGATATTCGTCTACGGCCACACTACGTTGAATACACCGGTTCTCGTCCGATCACCGAAGTTAAGCAACGTCGGGCCCGGTCAGTACTTGGATGGGAGACCGCCTGGGAATACCGGGTGCCGTAGACTTTTATTTTGGTTGAAGAGCAGGTATCAATAGTTTAAACATAAAACAATTGCTATGATATTCGTCTACGGCCACACTACGTTGAATACACCGGTTCTCGTCCGATCACCGAAGTTAAGCAACGTCGGGCCCGGTCAGTACTTGGATGGGAGACCGCCTGGGAATACCGGGTGCCGTAGACTTTTATTTTGGTTGAAGAGCAGGTATCAATAGTTTAAACATAAAACAATTGCTATGATATTCGTCTACGGCCACACTACGTTGAATACACCGGTTCTCGTCCGATCACCGAAGTTAAGCAACGTCGGGCCGGTCAGTACTTGGATGGGAGACCGCCTGGGAATACCGGGTGCCGTAGACTTTTATTTTGGTTGAAGAGCAGGTATCAATAGTTTAAACATAAAACAATTGCCATGATATTCGTCTACGGCCACACTACGTTGAATACACCGGTTCTCGTCCGATCACCGAAGTTAAGCAACGTCGGGCCCGGTCAGTACTTGGATGGGAGACCGCCTGGGAATACCGGGTGCCGTAGACTTTTATTTTGGTTGAAGAGCAGGTATCAATAGTTTAAACATAAAACAATTGCTATGATATTCGTCTACGGCCACACTACGTTGAATACACCGGTTCTCGTCCGATCACCGAAGTTAAGCAACGTCGGGCCCGGTCAGTACTTGGATGGGAGACCGCCTGGGAATACCGGGTGCCGTAGACTTTATTTTGGTTGAAGAGCAGGTATCAATAGTTTAAACATAAAACAATTGCCATGATATTCGTCTACGGCCACACTACGTTGAATACACCGGTTCTCGTCCGATCACCGAAGTTAAGCAACGTCGGGCCCGGTCAGTACTTGGATGGGAGACCGCCTGGGAATACCGGGTGCCGTAGACTTTTATTTTGGTTGAAGAGCAGGTATCAATAGTTTAAACATAAAACAATGGCCGTGATATTCGTCTACGGCCACACTACGTTGAATACACCGGTTCTCGTCCGATCACCGAAGTTAAGCAACGTCGGGCCCGGTCAGTACTTGGATGGGAGACCGCCTGGGAATACCGGGTGCCGTAGACTTTTATTTTGGTTGAAGAGCAGGTATCAATAGTTTAAACATAAAACAATTGCCTTGATATTCGTCTACGGCCACACTACGTTGAATACACCGGTTCTCGTCCGATCACCGAAGTTAAGCAACGTCGGGCCCGGTCAGTACTTGGATGGGAGACCGCCTGGGAATACCGGGTGCCGTAGACTTTTATTTTGGTTGAAGAGCAGGTATCAATAGTTTAAACTAAAAACAATTGCTATGATATTCGTCTACGGCCACACTACGTTGAATACACCGGTTCTCGTCCGATCACCGAAGTTAAGCAACGTCGGGCCCGGTCAGTACTTGGATGGGAGACCGGGTGCCGTAGACTTTTATTTTGGTTGAAGAGCAGGTATCAATAGTTTAAACTTAAAACAATTGCTATGATATTCGTCTACGGCCACACTACGTTGAATACACCGGTTCTCGTCCGATCACCGAAGTTAAGCAACGTCGGGCCCGGTCAGTACTTGGATGGGAGACCGCCTGGGAATACCGGGTGCCGTAGACTTTTATTTTGGTTGAAGAGCAGGTATCAATAGTTTAAACATAAAACAATTGCCATGATTTTCGTCTACGGCCACACTACGTTGAATACACCGGTTCTCGTCCGATCACCGAAGTTAAGCAACGTCGGGCGGTGTCAGTACTTGGATGGGAGACCGCCTGGAAATACCGGGTGCCATAGACTTTTATTTTGGTTGAAGAGCAGGTATCAATAGTTTAAACATAAAACAATTGCTATGATATTCGTCTACGGCCACACTACGTTGAATACACCGGTTCTCGTCCGATCACCGAAGTTAAGCAACGTCGGGCCCGGTCAGTACTTGGATGGGAGACCGCCTGGGAATACCGGGTGCCGTAGACTTTTATTTTGGTTGAAGAGCAGGTATCAATAGTTTAAACTGAAAACAATTGCTATGATATTCGTCTACGGCCACACTACGTTGAATACACCGGTTCTCGTCCGATCACCGAAGTTAAGCAACGTCGGGCCCGGTCAGTACTTGGATGGGAGACCGCCTGGGAATACCGGGTGCCGTAGACTTTTATTTTGGTTGAAGAGCAGGTATCAATAGTTTAAACTTAAAACAATTGCTATGATATTCGTCTACGGCCACACTACGTTGAATACACCGGTTCTCGTCCGATCACCGAAGTTAAGCAACGTCGGGCCCGGTCAGTACTTGGATGGGAGACCGCCTGGGAATACCGGGTGCCGTAGACTTTTATTTTGGTTGAAGAGCAGGTATCAATAGTTTAAACTTAAAACAATTGCTATGATATTCGTCTACGGCCACACTACGTTGAATACACCGGTTCTCGTCCGATCACCGAAGTTAAGCAACGTCGGGCCGGTCAGTACTTGGATGGGAGACCGCCTGGGAATACCGGGTGCCGTAGACTTTTATTTTGGTTGAAGAGCAGGTATCAATAGTTTAAACATAAAACAATTGCTATGATATTCGTCTACGGCCACACTACGTTGAATACACCGGTTCTCGTCCGATCACCGAAGTTAAGCAACGTCGGGCCCGGTCAGTACTTGGATGGGAGACCGCCTGGGAATACCGGGTGCCGTAGACTTTTATTTTGGTTGAAGAGCAGGTATCAATAGTTTAAACATAAAACAATTGCTATGATATTCGTCTACGGCCACACTACGTTGAATACACCGGTTCTCGTCCGATCACCGAAGTTAAGCAACGTCGGGCCCGGTCAGTACTTGGATGGGAGACCGCCTGGGAATACCGGGTGCCGTAGACTTTTATTTTGGTTGAAGAGCAGGTATCAATAGTTTAAACTTAAAACAATTGCTATGATATTCGTCTACGGCCACACTACGTTGAATACACCGGTTCTCGTCCGATCACCGAAGTTAAGCAACGTTGGAGATGGTCAGTACTTGGATGGGAGACCGCCTGGGAATACCGGGTGCCGTAGACTTTTATTTTGGTTGAAGAGCAGGTATCAATAGTTTAAACATAAAACAATTGCTATGATATTCGTCTACGGCCACACTACGTTGAATACACCGGTTCTCGTCCGATCACCGAAGTTAAGCAACGTCGGGCCCGGTCAGTACTTGGATGGGAGACCGCCTGGGAATACCGGGTGCCGTAGACTTTTATTTTGGTTGAAGAGCAGGTATCAATAGTTTAAACATAAAACAATTGCTATGATATTCGTCTACGGCCACACTACGTTGAATACACCGGTTCTCGTCCGATCACCGAAGTTAAGCAACGTCGGGCCCGGTCAGTACTTGGATGGGAGACCGCCTGGGAATACCGGGTGCCGTAGACTTTTATTTTGGTTGAAGAGCAGGTATCAATAGTTTAAACATAAAACAATTGCCATGATATTCGTCTACGGCCACACTACGTTGAATACACCGGTTCTCGTCCGATCACCGAAGTTAAGCAACGTCGGGCCCGGTCAGTACTTGGATGGGAGACCGCCTGGGAATACCGGGTGCCGTAGACTTTTATTTTGGTTGAAGAGCAGGTATCAATAGTTTAAACATAAAACAATTGCTATGATATTCGTCTACGGCCACACTACGTTGAATACACCGGTTCTCGTCCGATCACCGAAGTTAAGCAACGTCGGGCCCGGTCAGTACTTGGATGGGAGACCGCCTGGGAATACCGGGTGCCGTAGACTTTTATTTTGGTTGAAGAGCAGGTATCAATAGTTTAAACATAAAACAATTGCTATGATATTCGTCTACGGCCACACTACGTTGAATACACCGGTTCTCGTCCGATCACCGAAGTTAAGCAACGTCGGGCCCGGTCAGTACTTGGATGGGAGACCGCCTGGGAATACCGGGTGCCGTAGACTTTTATTTTGGTTGAAGAGCAGGTATCAATAGTTTAAACTTAAAACATTATTGCTATGATATTCGTCTACGGCCACACTACGTTGAATACACCGGTTCTCGTCCCATCACCGAAGTTAAGCAACGTCGGGCCCGGTCAGTACTTGGATGGGAGACCGCCTGGAAATACCGGGTGCCGTAGACTTTTATTTTGGTTGAAGAGCAAGTATCAATAGTTTAAACATAAAACAATTGCTATGATATTCGTCTACGGCCACACTACGTTGAATACACCGGTTCTCGTCCGATCACCGAAGTTAAGCAACGTCGGCCCGGTCAGTACTTGGATGGGAGACCGCCTGGGAATACCGGGTGTCGTAGACTTTTATTTTGGTTGAAGAGCAGGTATCAATAGTTTAAACATAAAACAATTGCTATGATATTCGTCTACGGCCACACTACGTTGAATACACCGGTTCTCGTCCGATCACCGAAGTTAAGCAACGTCGGGCCCGGTCAGTACTTGGATGGAGACCGCCTGGGAATACTGGATGCCGTAGACTTTTATTTTGGTTGAAGAGCAGGTATCAATAGTTTAAACATGAAACAATTGCTATGATATTCGTCTACGGCCACACTACGTTGAATACACCGGTTCTCGTCCGATCACCGAAGTTAAGCAACGTCGGGCCCGGTCAGTACTTGGATGGGAGACCGCCTGGGAATACCGGGTGCCGTAGACTTTTATTTTGGTTGAAGAGCAGGTATCAATAGTTTAAACATAAAACAATTGCCATGATATTCGTCTACGGCCACACTATTGAATACCGGTTCTCGTCCGATCACCGAAGTTAAGCAACGTCGGGCCCGGTCAGTACTTGGATGGGAGACCGCCTGGGAATACCGGGTGCCGTAGACTTTTATTTTGGTTGAAGAGCAGGTATCAATAGTTTAAACATAAAACAATTGCTATGATATTCGTCTACGGCCACTCCGTTGAATACACCGGTTCTCGTCCGATCACCGAAGTTAAGCAACGTCGGGCCCGGTCAGTACTTGGATGGGAGACCGCCTGGGAATACCGGGTGCCGTAGACTTTTATTTTGGTTGAAGAGCAGGTATCAATAGTTTAAACATAAAACAATTGCTATGAT
>CM055818.1:54959927-55009927 GCA_029582265.1 Zoroaster sp. YZ-2022 | reverse complement strand
GCAGGTATCAATAGTTTAAACTTAAAACAATTGCTATGATATTCGTCTACGGCCACACTACGTTGAATACACCGGTTCTCGTCCGATCACCGAAGTTAAGCAACGTCGGGCCCGGTCAGTACTTGGATGGGAGACCGCCTGGGAATACCGGGTGCCGTAGACTTTTATTTTGGTTGAAGAGCAGGTATCAATAGTTTAAACATAAAACAATTGCTATGATATTCGTCTACGGCCACACTACGTTGAATACACCGGTTCTCGTCCGATCACCGAAGTTAAGCAACGTCGGGCCCGGTCAGTACTTGGATGGGAGACCGCCTGGGAATACCGGGTGCCGTAGACTTTTATTTTGGTTGAAGAGCAGGTATCAATAGTTTAAACTTAAAACAATTGCTATGATATTCGTCTGCAGCCACACTACGTTGAATACACCGGTTCTCGTCCGATCACCGAAGTTAAGCAACGTCGGGCCCGGTCAGTACTTGGATGGGAGACCGCCTGGGAATACCGGGTGCCGTAGACTTTTATTTTGGTTGAAGAGCAGGTATCAATAGTTTAAACATAAAACAATTGCTATGATATTCGTCTACGGCCACACTACGTTGAATACACCGGTTCTCGTCCGATCACCGAAGTTAAGCAACGTCGGGCCCGGTCAGTACTTGGATGGGAGACCGCCTGGGAATACCGGGTGCCGTAGACTTTTATTTTGGTTGAAGAGCAGGTATCAATAGTTTAAACATAAAACAATTGCTATGATATTCGTCTACGGCCACACTACGTTGAATACACCGGTTCTCGTCCGATCACCGAAGTTAAGCAACGTCGGGCCCGGTCAGTACTTGGATGGGAGACCGCCTGGGAATACCGGGTGCCGTAGACTTTTATTTTGGTTGAAGAGCAGGTATCAATAGTTTAAACATAAAACAATTGCTATGATATTCGTCTACGGCCACACTACGTTGAATACACCGGTTCTCGTCCGATCACCGAAGTTAAGCAACGTCGGGCCCGGTCAGTACTTGGATGGGAGACCGCCTGGGAATACCGGGTGCCGTAGACTTTTATTTTGGTTGAAGAGCAGGTATCAATAGTTTAAACTTAAAACAATTGCTATGATATTCGTCTACGGCCACACTACGTTGAATACACCGGTTCTCGTCCGATCACCGAAGTTAAGCAACGTCGGGCCCGGTCAGTACTTGGATGGGAGACCGCCTGGGAATACCGGGTGCCGTAGACTTTTAGGTTGGTTGAAGAGCAGGTATCAATAGTTTAAACATAAAACAATTGCTATGATATTCGTCTACGGCCACATACTACGTTGAATACACCGGTTCTCGTCCGATCACCGAAGTTAAGCAACGTCGGGCAGGTCAGTACTTGGATGGGAGACCGCCTGGGAATACCGGGTGCCGTAGACTTTTATTTTGGTTGAAGAGCAGGTATCAATAGTTTAAACATGAAACAATTGCTATGATATTCGTCTACGGCCACACTACGTTGAATACACCGGTTCTCGTCCGATCACCGAAGTTAAGCAACGTCGGGCCCGGTCAGTACTTGGATGGGAGACCGCCTGGGAATACCGGGTGCCGTAGACTTTTATTTTGGTTGAAGAGCAGGTATCAATAGTTTAAACTTAAAACAATTGCTATGATATTCGTCTACGGCCACACTACGTTGAATACACCGGTTCTCGTCCGATCACCGAAGTTAAGCAACGTCGGGCCCGGTCAGTACTTGGATGGGAGACCGCCTGGGAATACCGGGTGCCGTAGACTTTTATTTTTGGTTGAAGAGCAGGTATCAATAGTTTAAACTTAAAACAATTGCTATGATATTCGTCTACGGCCACACTACGTTGAATACACCGGTTCTCGTCCCATCACCGAAGTTAAGCAACGTCGGGCCATGTCAGTACTTGGATGGGAGACCGCCTGGGAATACCGGGTGCCGTAGACTTTTATTTTGGTTGAAGAGCAGGTATCAATAGTTTAAACATAAAACAATTGCTATGATATTCGTCTACGGCCACACTACGTTGAATACACCGGTTCTCGTCCGATCACCGAAGTTAAGCAACGTCGGGCCCGGTCAGTACTTGGATGGGAGACCGCCTGGGAATACCGGGTGCCGTAGACTTTTATTTTGGTTGAAGAGCAGGTATCAATAGTTTAAACATAAAACAATTGCTATGATATTCGTCTACGGCCACTACGTTGAATACACCGGTTCTCGTCCGATCACCGAAGTTAAGCAACGTCGGGCCCGGTCAGTACTTGGATGGGAGACCGCCTGGGAATACCGGGTGCCGTAGACTTTTATTTTGGTTGAAGAGCAGGTATCAATAGTTTAAACTTAAAACAATTGCTATGATATTCGTCTACGGCCACACTACGTTGAATACACCGGTTCTCGTCCGATCACCGAAGTTAAGCAACGTCGGGCCCGGTCAGTACTTGGATGGGAGACCGCCTGGGAATACCGGGTGCCGTAGACTTTTATTTTGGTTGAAGAGCAGGTATCAATAGTTTAAACATAAAACAATTGCTATGATATTCGTCTACGGCCACACTACGTTGAATACACCGGTTCTCGTCCGATCACCGAAGTTAAGCAACGTCGGGCCCGGTCAGTACTTGGATGGGAGACCGCCTGGGAATACCGGGTGCCGTAGACTTTTATTTTGGTTGAAGAGCAGGTATCAATAGTTTAAACATAAAACAATTGCTATGATATTCGTCTACGGCCACACTACGTTGAATACACCGGTTCTCGTCCGATCACTGAAGTTAAGCAACGTCGGGCGGTCAGTACTTGGATGGGAGACCGCCTGGGAATACCGGGTGCCGTAGACTTTTATTTTGGTTGAAGAGCAGGTATCAATAGTTTAAACTTAAAACAATTGCTATGATATTCGTCTACGGCCACACTACGTTGAATACACCGGTTCTCGTCCGATCACCGAAGTTAAGCAACGTCGGGCCCGGTCAGTACTTGGATGGGAGACCGCCTGGGAATACCGGGTGCCGTAGACTTTTATTTTGGTTGAAGAGCAGGTATCAATAGTTTAAACATAAAACAATTGCTATGATATTCGTCTACGGCCACACTACGTTGAATACACCGGTTCTCGTCCGATCACCGAAGTTAAGCAACGTCGGGCCCGGTCAGTACTTGGATGGGAGACCGCCTGGGAATACCGGGTGCCGTAGACTTTTATTTTGGTTGAAGAGCAGGTATCAATAGTTTAAACATAAAACAATTGCTATGATATTCGTCTACGGCCACACTACGTTGAATACACCGGTTCTCGTCCGATCACCGAAGTTAAGCAACGTCGGGCCCGGTCAGTACTTGGATGGGAGACCGCCTGGGAATACCGGGTGCCGTAGACTTTTATTTTGGTTGAAGAGCAGGTATCAATAGTTTAAACATAAAACAATTGCTATGATATTCGTCTACGGCCACACTACGTTGAATACACCGGTTCTCGTCCGATCACCGAAGTTAAGCAACGTCGGTCCGGTCAGTACTTGGATGGGAGACCGCCTGGGAATACCGGGTGCCGTAGACTTTTATTTTGGTTGAAGAGCAGGTATCAATAGTTTAAACTTAAAACAATTGCTATGATATTCGTCTACGGCCGCACTACGTTGAATACACCGGTTCTCGTCCGATCACTGAAGTTAAGCAACGTCGGGCCCGGTCAGTACTTGGATGGGAGACCGCCTGGGAATACCGGGTGCCGTAGACTTTTATTTTGGTTGAAGAGCAGGTATCAATAGTTTAAACTTAAAACAATTGCTATGATATTCGTCTACGGCCACACTACGTTGAATACACCGGTTCTCGTCCGATCACCGAAGTTAAGCAACGTCGGGCCCGGTCAGTACTTGGATGGGGACCGCCTGGGAATACCGGATGCCGTAGACTTTTATTTTGGTTGAAGAGCAGGTATCAATAGTTTAAACATAAAACAATTGCCATGATATTCGTCTACGGCCACACTACGTTGAATACACCGGTTCTCGTCCGATCACCGAAGTTAAGCAACGTTGGGCCCGGTCAGTACTTGGATGGGAGACCGCCTGGGAATACCGGATGCCGTAGACTTTTATTTTGGTTGAAGAGCAGGTATCAATAGTTTAAACATAAAACAATGGCCGTGATATTCGTCTACGGCCACACTACGTTGAATACACCGGTTCTCGTCCGATCACCGAAGTTAAGCAACGTCGGGCCCGGTCAGTACTTGGATGGGAGACCGCCTGGGAATACCGGATGCCGTAGACTTTTATTTTGGTTGAAGAGCAGGTATCAATAGTTTAAACATGAAACAATTGCCATGATATTCGTCTACGGCCACACTACGTTGAATACACCGGTTCTCGTCCGATCACCGAAGTTAAGCAACGTCGGGCCCGGTCAGTACTTGGATGGGAGACCGCCTGGGAATACCGGGTGCCGTAGACTTTTATTTTGGTTGAAGAGCAGGTATCAATAGTTTAAACATGAAACAATTGCTATGATATTCGTCTACAGGCATACTACGTTGAATACACCGGTTCTCGTCCGATCACCGAAGTTAAGCAACGTCGGGCCCGGTCAGTACTTGGATGGGAGACCGCCTGGGAATACCGGGTGCCGTAGACTTTTATTTTGGTTGAAGAGCAGGTATCAATAGTTTAAACATAAAACAATTGCTATGATATTCGTCTACGGCCACACTACGTTGAATACACCGGTTCTCGTCCGATCACCGAAGTTAAGCAACGTCGGGCCGGTCAGTACTTGGATGGGAGACCGCCTGGGAATACCGGGTGCCGTAGACTTTTATTTTGGTTGAAGAGCAGGTATCAATAGTTTAAACTTAAAACAATTGCTATGATATTCGTCTACGGCCACACTACGTTGAATACACCGGTTCTCGTCCGATCACCGAAGTTAAGCAACGTCGGGCCCGGTCAGTACTTGGATGGGAGACCGCCTGGGAATACCGGGTGCCGTAGACTTTTATTTTGGTTGAAGAGCAGGTATCAATAGTTTAAACTTAAAACAATTGCTATGATATTCGTCTACGGCCACGGTACGTTGAATACACCGGTTCTCGTCCGATCACCGAAGTTAAGCAACGTCGGGCCCGGTCAGTACTTGGATGGGGGACCGCCTGGGAATACCGGGTGCCGTAGACTTTTATTTTGGTTGAAGAGCAGGTATCAATAGTTTAAACATAAAACAATTGCTATGATATTCGTCTACGGCCACACTACGTTGAATACACCGGTTCTCGTCCGATCACCGAAGTTAAGCAACGTCGGGCCCGGTCAGTACTTGGATGGGAGACCGCCTGGGAATACCGGGTGCCGTAGACTTTTATTTTGGTTGAAGAGCAGGTATCAATAGTTTAAACATAAAACAATTGCTATGATATTCGTCTACGGCCACACTACGTTGAATACACCGGTTCTCGTCCGATCACCGAAGTTAAGCAACGTCGGGCCCGGTCAGTACTTGGATGGGAGACCGCCTGGGAATACCGGGTGCCGTAGACTTTTATTTTGGTTGAAGAGCAGGTATCAATAGTTTAAACTTAAAACAATTGCTATGATATTCGTCTACGGCCACACTACGTTGAATACACCGGTTCTCGTCCGATCACTGAAGTTAAGCAACGTCGGGCCCGGTCAGTACTTGGATGGGAGACCGCCTGGGAATACCGGGTGCCGTAGACTTTTATTTTGGTTGAAGAGCAGGTATCAATAGTTTAAACTTAAAACAATTGCTATGATATTCGTCTACGGCCACACTACGTTGAATACACCGGTTCTCGTCCGATCACCGAAGTTAAGCAACGTCGGGCCCGGTCAGTACTTGGATGGGAGACCGCCTGGGAATACCGGGTGCCGTAGACTTTTATTTTGGTTGAAGAGTATCAATAGTTTCAATAGTTTAAACACAATTGCTATGATATTCGTCTACGGCCACACTACGTTGAATACACCGGTTCTCGTCCGATCACCGAAGTTAAGCAACGTCGGGCCCGGTCAGTACTTGGATGGGAGACCGCCTGGGAATACCGGGTGCCGTAGACTTTTATTTTGGTTGAAGAGCAGGTATCAATAGTTTAAACATAAAACAATTGCTATGATATTCGTCTACGGCCACACTACGTTGAATACACCGGTTCTCGTCCGATCACCGAAGTTAAGCAACGTCGGGCCCGGTCAGTACTTGGATGGGAGACCGCCTGGGAATACCGGGTGCCGTAGACTTTTATTTTGGTTGAAGAGCAGGTATCAATAGTTTAAACTTAAACAATTGCTATGATATTCGTCTACGGCCACACTACGTTGAATACACCGGTTCTCGTCCGATCACCGAAGTTAAGCAACGTCGGGCCCGGTCAGTACTTGGATGGGAGACCGCCTGGGAATACCGGGTGCCGTAGACTTTTATTTTGGTTGAAGAGCAGGTATCAATAGTTTAAACTTAAAACAATTGCTATGATATTCGTCTACGGCCACACTACGTTGAATACACCGGTTCTCGTCCGATCACCGAAGTTAAGCAACGTCGGGCCCGGTCAGTACTTGGATGGGAGACCGCCTGGGAATACCGGGTGCCGTAGACTTTTATTTTGGTTGAAGAGCAGGTATCAATAGTTTAAACATAAAACAATTGCCATGATATTCGTCTACGGCCACACTACGTTGAATACACCGGTTCTCGTCCGATCACCGAATTTAAGCAACGTCGGGCCCGGTCAGTACTTGGATGGGAGACCGCCTGGGAATACCGGGTGCCGTAGACTTTTATTTTGGTTGAAGAGCAGGTATCAATAGTTTAAACATGAAACAATTGCTATGATATTCGTCTACGGCCACACTACGTTGAATACACCGGTTCTCGTCCGATCACCGAAGTTAAGCAACGTCGGGCCCGGTCAGTACTTGGATGGGAGACCGCCTGGGAATACCGGGTGCCGTAGACTTTTATTTTGGTTGAAGAGCAGGTATCAATAGTTTAAACATGAAACAATTGCTATGATATTCGTCTACGGCCACACTACGTTGAATACACCGGTTCTCGTCCGATCACCGAAGTTAAGCAACGTCGGGCCCGGTCAGTACTTGGATGGGAGACCGCCTGGGAATACCGGGTGCCGTAGACTTTTATTTTGGTTGAAGAGCAGGTATCAATAGTTTAAACTTAAAACAATTGCTATGATATTCGTCTACGGCCACACTACGTTGAATACACCGGTTCTCGTCCGATCACCGAAGTTAAGCAACGTCGGGCCCGGTCAGTACTTGGATGGGAGACCGCCTGGGAATACCGGGTGCCGTAGACTTTTATTTTGGTTGAAGAGCAGGTATCAATAGTTTAAACTTAAAACAATTGCTATGATATTCGTCTACGGCCACACTACGTTGAATACACCGGTTCTCGTCCGATCACCGAAGTTAAGCAACGTCGGGCCCGGTCAGTACTTGGATGGGGCCGCCTGGGAATACCGGGTGCCGTAGACTTTTATTTTGGTTGAAGAGCATGTATCAATAGTTTAAACATAAAACAATTGCTATGATATTCGTCTACGGCCACACTACGTTGAATACACCGGTTCTCGTCCGATCACCGAAGTTAAGCAACGTCGGGCCCGGTCAGTACTTGGATGGGAGACCGCCTGGGAATACCGGGTGCCGTAGACTTTTATTTTGGTTGAAGAGCAGGTATCAATAGTTTAAACATAACGCAATTGCTATGATATTCGTCTACGGCCACACTACGTTGAATACACCGGTTCTCGTCCGATCACCGAAGTTAAGCAACGTCGGGCGATGGCAGTACTTGGATGGGAGACCGCCTGGGAATACCGGGTGCCGTAGACTTTTATTTTGGTTGAAGAGCAGGTATCAATAGTTTAAACTTAAAACAATTGCTATGATATTCGTCTACGGCCACACTACGTTGAATACACCGGTTCTCGTCCGATCACCGAAGTTAAGCAACGTCGGGCCCGGTCAGTACTTGGATGGGAGACCTCCTGGGAATACCTGGGGCCGTAGACTTTTATTTTGGTTGAAGAGCAGGTATCAATAGTTTAAACATAAAACAATTGCCATGATATTCGTCTACGGCCACACTACGTTGAATACACCGGTTCTCGTCCGATCACCGAAGTTAAGCAACGTCGGGCCCGGTCAGTACTTGGATGGGAGACCGCCTGGGAATACCGGATGCCGTAGACTTTTATTTTGGTTGAAGAGCAGGTATCAATAGTTTAAACATGAAACAATTGCTATGATATTCGTCTACGGCCACACTACGTTGAATACACCGGTTCTCGTCCGATCACCGAAGTTAAGCAACGTCGGGCCCGGTCAGTACTTGGATGGGAGACCGCCTGGGAATACCGGGTGCCGTAGACTTTTATTTTGGTTGAAGAGCAGGTATCAATAGTTTAAACTTAAAACAATTGCTATGATATTCGTCTACGGCCACACTACGTTGAATACACCGGTTCTCGTCCGATCACCGAAGTTAAGCAACGTCGGGCCCGGTCAGTACTTGGATGGGAGACCGCCTGGGAATACCGGGTGCCGTAGACTTTTATTTTGGTTGAAGAGCAGGTATCAATAGTTTAAACTTAAAACAATTGCTATGATATTCGTCTACGGCCACACTACGTTGAATACACCGGTTCTCGTCCGATCACCGAAGTTAAGCAACGTCGGGCCCGGTCAGTACTTGGATGGGAGACCGCCTGGGAATACCGGGTGCCGTAGACTTTTATTTTGGTTGAAGAGCAGGTATCAATAGTTTAAACATGAAACAATTGCTATGATATTCGTCTACGGCCACACTACGTTGAATACACCGGTTCTCGTCCGATCACCGAAGTTAAGCAACGTCGGGCCCGGTCAGTACTTGGATGGGAGACCGCCTGGGAATACCGGGTGCCGTAGACTTTTATTTTGGTTGAAGAGCAGGTATCAATAGTTTAAACTTAAAACAATTGCTATGATATTCGTCTACGGCCACACTACGTTGAATACACCGGTTCTCGTCCGATCACCGAAGTTAAGCAACGTCGGGCCCGGTCAGTACTTGGATGGGAGACCGCCTGGGAATACCGGGTGCCGTAGACTTTTATTTTGGTTGAAGAGCAGGTATCAATAGTTTAAACTTAAAACAATTGCTATGATATTCGTCTACGGCCACACTACGTTGAATACACCGGTTCTCGTCCGATCACCGAAGTTAAGCAACGTCGGGCCCGGTCAGTACTTGGATGGGAGACCGCCTGGGAATACCGGGTGCCGTAGACTTTTATTTTGGTTGAAGAGCAGGTATCAATAGTTTAAACATAAAACAATTGCTATGATATTCGTCTACGGCCACACTACGTTGAATACACCGGTTCTCGTCCGATCACCGAAGTTAAGCAACGTCGGGCCCGGTCAGTACTTGGATGGGAGACCGCCTGGGAATACCGGGTGCCGTAGACTTTTATTTTGGTTGAAGAGCAGGTATCAATAGTTTAAACATAAAACAATTGCCATGATATTCGTCTACGGCCACACTACGTTGAATACACCGGTTCTCGTCCGATCACCGAAGTTAAGCAACGTCGGGCTCGGCTAGTACTTGGATGGGAGACCGCCTGGGAATACCGGGTGCCGTAGACTTTTATTTTGGTTGAAGAGCAGGTATCAATAGTTTAAACATAAAACAATTGCTATGATATTCGTCTACGGCCACACTACGTTGAATACACCGGTTCTCGTCCGATCACCGAAGTTAAGCAACGTCGGGCCCGGTCAGTACTTGGATGGGAGACCGCCTGGGAATACCGGGTGCCGTAGACTTTTATTTTGGTTGAAGAGCAGGTATCAATAGTTTAAACATGAAACAATTGCTATGATATTCGTCTACGGCCACACTACGTTGAATACACCGGTTCTCGTCCGATCACCGAAGTTAAGCAACGTCGGGCCCGGTCAGTACTTGGATGGGAGACCGCCTGGGAATACCGGATGCCGTAGACTTTTATTTTGGTTGAAGAGCAGGTATCAATAGTTTAAACATGAAACAATTGCTATGATATTCGTCTACGGCCACACTACGTTGAATACACCGGTTCTCGTCCGATCACCGAAGTTAAGCAACGTCGGGCCGGTCAGTACTTGGATGGGAGACCGCCTGGGAATACCGGGTGCCGTAGACTTTTATTTTGGTTGAAGAGCAGGTATCAATAGTTTAAACTTAAAACAATTGCTATGATATTCGTCTACGGCCACACTACGTTGAATACACCGGTTCTCGTCCGATCACCGAAGTTAAGCAACGTCGGGCCCGGTCAGTACTTGGATGGGAGACCGCCTGGGAATACCGGGTGCCGTAGACTTTTATTTTGGTTGAAGAGCAGGTATCAATAGTTTAAACTTAAAACAATTGCTATGATATTCGTCTACGGCCACACTACGTTGAATACACCGGTTCTCGTCCGATCACTGAAGTTAAGCAACGTCGGGCCCGGTCAGTACTTGGATGGGAGACCGCCTGGGAATACCGGGTGCCGTAGACTTTTATTTTGGTTGAAGAGCAGGTATCAATAGTTTAAACTTAAAACAATTGCTATGATATTCGTCTACGGCCACACTACGTTGAATACACCGGTTCTCGTCCGATCACCGAAGTTAAGCAACGTCGCCCCGGCTAGTACTTGGATGGGAAACCGCCTGGGAATACCGGGTGCCGTAGACTTTTATTTTGGTTGAAGAGCAGGTATCAATAGTTTAAACTTAAAACAATTGCTATGATATTCGTCTACGGCCACACTACGTTGAATACACCGGTTCTCGTCCGATCACCGAAGTTAAGCAACGTCGGGCCCGGTCAGTACTTGGATGGGAGACCGCCTGGGAATACCGGGTGCCGTAGACTTTTATTTTGGTTGAAGAGCAGGTATCAATAGTTTAAACATGAAACAATTGCTATGATATTCGTCTACGGCCACACTACGTTGAATACACCGGTTCTCGTCCGATCACCGAAGTTAAGCAACGTCGGGCCGGTCAGTACTTGGATGGGAGACCGCCTGGGAATACCGGGTGCCGTAGACTTTTATTTTGGTTGAAGAGCAGGTATCAATAGTTTAAACATAAAACAATTGCCATGATATTCGTCTACGGCCACACTACGTTGAATACACCGGTTCTCGTCCGATCACCGAAGTTAAGCAACGTCGGGCCCGGTCAGTACTTGGATGGGAGACCGCCTGGGAATACCGGGTGCCGTAGACTTTTATTTTGGTTGAAGAGCAGGTATCAATAGTTTAAACATAAAACAATTGCTATGATATTCGTCTACGGCCACACTACGTTGAATACACCGGTTCTCGTCCGATCACCGAAGTTAAGCAACGTCGGGCCCGGTCAGTACTTGGATGGGAGACCGCCTGGGAATACTGGATGCCGTAGACTTTTATTTTGGTTGAAGAGCAGGTATCAATAGTTTAAACATGAAACAATTGCTATGATATTCGTCTACGGCCACACTACGTTGAATACACCGGTTCTCGTCCGATCACTGAAGTTAAGCAACGTCGGGCCCGGTCAGTACTTGGATGGGAGACCGCCTGGGAATACCGGATGCCGTAGACTTTTATTTTGGTTGAAGAGCAGGTATCAATAGTTTAAACATGAAACAATTGCTATGATATTCGTCTACGGCCACACTACGTTGAATACACCGGTTCTCGTCCGATCACCGAAGTTAAGCAACGTCGGGCCGGTCAGTACTTGGATGGGAGACCGCCTGGGAATACCGGGTGCCGTAGACTTTTATTTTGGTTGAAGAGCAGGTATCAATAGTTTAAACATGAAACAATTGCTATGATATTCGTCTACGGCCACACTACGTTGAATACACCGGTTCTCGTCCGATCACCGAAGTTAAGCAACGTCGGGCCGGTCAGTACTTGGATGGGAGACCGCCTGGGAATACCGGGTGCCGTAGACTTTTATTTTGGTTGAAGAGCAGGTATCAATAGTTTAAACATAAAACAATTGCTATGATATTCGTCTACGGCCACACTACGTTGAATACACCGGTTCTCGTCCGATCACCGAAGTTAAGCAACGTCGGGCCCGGTCAGTACTTGGATGGGAGACCGCCTGGGAATACCGGGTGCCGTAGACTTTTATTTTGGTTGAAGAGCAGGTATCAATAGTTTAAACTTAAAACAATTGCTATGATATTCGTCTACGGCCACACTACGTTGAATACACCGGTTCTCGTCCGATCACCGAAGTTAAGCAACGTCGGGCCCGGTCAGTACTTGGATGGGAGACCGCCTGGGAATACCGGGTGCCGTAGACTTTTATTTTGGTTGAAGAGCAGGTATCAATAGTTTAAACATAAAACAATTGCTATGATATTCGTCTACGGCCACACTACGTTGAATACACCGGTTCTCGTCCGATCACCGAAGTTAAGCAACGTCGGGCCCGGTCAGTACTTGGATGGGAGACCGCCTGGGAATACCGGGTGCCGTAGACTTTTATTTTGGTTGAAGAGCAGGTATCAATAGTTTAAACTTAAAACAATTGCTATGATATTCGTCTACGGCCATACTACGTTGAATACACCGGTTCTCGTCCGATCACGAAGTTAAGCAACGTCGGGCCCGGTCAGTACTTGGATGGGAGACCGCCTGGGAATACCGGGTGCCGTAGACTTTTATTTTGGTTGAAGAGCAGGTATCAATAGTTTAAACTTAAAACAATTGCTATGATATTCGTCTACAGCCACACTACGTTGAATACACCGGTTCTCGTCCGATCACCGAAGTTAAGCAACGTCGGGCCCGGTCAGTACTTGGATGGGAGACCGCCTGGGAATACCGGGTGCCGTAGACTTTTATTTTGGTTGAAGAGCAGGTATCAATAGTTTAAACATAAAACAATTGCTATGATATTCGTCTACGGCCACACTACGTTGAATACACCGGTTCTCGTCCGATCACCGAAGTTAAGCAACGTCGGGCCCGGTCAGTACTTGGATGGGAGACCGCCTGGGAATACTGGATGCCGTAGACTTTTATTTTGGTTGAAGAGCAGGTATCAATAGTTTAAACATGAAACAATTGCCATGATATTCGTCTACGGCCACACTACGTTGAATACACCGGTTCTCGTCCGATCACCGAAGTTAAGCAACGTCGGTCCGGTCAGTACTTGGAGGGGAGACCGCCTGGGAATACCGGGTGCCGTAGACTTTTATTTTGGTTGAAGAGCAGGTATCAATAGTTTAAACATGAAACAATTGCTATGATATTCGTCTACGGCCACACTACGTTGAATACACCGGTTCTCGTCCGATCACCGAAGTTAAGCAACGTCGGGCCCGGTCAGTACTTGGATGGGAGACCGCCTGGGAATACCGGGTGCCGTAGACTTTTATTTTGGTTGAAGAGCAGGTATCAATAGTTTAAACTTAAAACAATTGCTATGATATTCGTCTACGGCCACACTACGTTGAATACACCGGTTCTCGTCCGATCACCGAAGTTAAGCAACGTCGGGCCCGGTCAGTACTTGGATGGGAGACCGCCTGGGAATACCGGGTGCCGTAGACTTTTATTTTGGTTGAAGAGCAGGTATCAATAGTTTAAACTTAAAACAATTGCTATGATATTCGTCTACGGCACTCTACGTTGAATACACCGGTTCTCGTCCGATCACCGAAGTTAAGCAACGTCGGGCCCGGTCAGTACTTGGATGGGAGACCGCCTGGGAATACCGGGTGCCGTAGACTTTTATTTTGGTTGAAGAGCAGGTATCAATAGTTTAAACTTAAAACAATTGCTATGATATTCGTCTACGGCCACACTACGTTGAATACACCGGTTCTCGTCCGATCACCGAAGTTAAGCAACGTCGGGCCCGGTCAGTACTTGGATGGGAGACCGCCTGGGAATACCGGGTGCCGTAGACTTTTATTTTGGTTGAAGAGCAGGTATCAATAGTTTAAACATAAAACAATTGCTATGATATTCGTCTACGGCCACACTACGTTGAATACACCGGTTCTCGTCCGATCACCGAAGTTAAGCAACGTCGGGCCCGGTCAGTACTTGGATGGGAGACCGCCTGGGAATACCGGGTGCCGTAGACTTTTATTTTGGTTGAAGAGCAGGTATCAATAGTTTAAACTTAAAACAATTGCTATGATATTCGTCTACGGCCACACTACGTTGAATACACGTCCGATCACCGAAGTTAAGCAACGTCGGGCCCGGTCAGTACTTGGATGGGAGACCGCCTGGGAATACCGGGTGCCGTAGACTTTTATTTTGGTTGAAGAGCAGGTATCAATAGTTTAAACTTAAAACAATTGCTATGATATTCGTCTACGGCCACACTACGTTGAATACACCGGTTCTCGTCCGATCACCGAAGTTAAGCAACGTCGGGCCCGGTCAGTACTTGGATGGGAGACCGCCTGGGAATACCGGGTGCCGTAGACTTTTATTTTGGTTGAAGAGCAGGTATCAATAGTTTAAACTTAAAACAATTGCTATGATATTCGTCTACGGCCACACTACGTTGAATACACCGGTTCTCGTCCGATCACCGAAGTTAAGCAACGTCGGGCCCGGTCAGTACTTGGATGGGAGACCGCCTGGGAATACCGGGTGCCGTAGACTTTTATTTTGGTTGAAGAGCAGGTATCAATAGTTTAAACATAAAACAATTGCTATGATATTCGTCTACGGCCACACTACGTTGAATACACCGGTTCTCGTCCGATCACCGAAGTTAAGCAACGTCGGGCCCGGTCAGTACTTGGATGGGAGACCGCCTGGGAATACCGGGTGCCGTAGACTTTTATTTTGGTTGAAGAGCAGGTATCAATAGTTTAAACATAAAGCAATTGCTATGATATTCGTCTACGGCCACACTACGTTGAATACACCGGTTCTCGTCCGATCACCGAAGTTAAGCAACGTCGGGCCCGGTCAGTACTTGGATGGGAGACCGCCTGGGAATACCGGGTGCCGTAGACTTTTATTTTGGTTGAAGAGCAGGTATCAATAGTTTAAACATAAAACAATTGCCATGATATTCGTCTACGGCCATACTACGTTGAATACACCGGTTCTCGTCCGATCACCGAAGTTAAGCAACGTCGGGCCCGGTCAGTACTTGGATGGGAGACCGCCTTTGAATACCGGGTGCCGTAGACTTTTATTTTGGTTGAAGAGCAGGTATCAATAGTTTAAACATAAAACAATTGCTATGATATTCGTCTACGGCCACACTACGTTGAATACACCGGTTCTCGTCCGATCACCGAAGTTAAGCAACGTCGGGCCCGGTCAGTACTTGGATGGGAGACCGCCTGGGAATACTGGATGCCGTAGACTTTTATTTTGGTTGAAGAGCAGGTATCAATAGTTTAAACATGAAACAATTGCCATGATATTCGTCTACGGCCACACTACGTTGAATACACCGGTTCTCGTCCGATCACCGAAGTTAAGCAACGTCGGGCCCGGTCAGTACTTGGATGGGAGACCGCCTGGGAATACCGGGTGCCGTAGACTTTTATTTTGGTTGAAGAGCAGGTATCAATAGTTTAAACATAAAACAATTGCTATGATATTCGTCTACGGCCACACTACGTTGAATACACCGGTTCTCGTCCGATCACCGAAGTTAAGCAACGTCGGGCCCGGTCAGTACTTGGATGGGAGACCGCCTGGGAATACCGGGTGCCGTAGACTTTTTTTGGGGATGAAGAGCAGGTATCAATACACTGTGCGAAATTTCTTGTTTCCGTCAAAGGAAACTTGCTCGGAAATGGGACGGAAATCAACCCGTTTCCTGATTGCTTCGTGCTGCTTTCCGGTGACCCATTTCCTACCCGTTTCGGATAGCGTAAATGCACCCCACGTTTCCTAAATTTACCACCCATAGGAAACGCCTGTTGTAAATGCCTCCATGCCTTCCGGCTATTGATGGGTGTTGTATTACATAATGTAATTAATGTAGTCTATGGGTGTACGAAAACCCTTTGGAACATTAATTATATTAAAATAACCACCCTTAAATAGAAATGCCTTCATAAGTAGTTGATTTAAAAATGTTTACACTGCCAGAGCTTTAGTTTGGCCTACTTTTGATTGTCTCCACAGTCCTACTATATGACTTCCCCAATTCTCCCATCCCAGTTCTAGCCCTCTCCTTGAGTGGCCTTTTTAACTTTGCGAGCCACCGATTTAAAATATTTACGCGGTTGCACGAAGGTGCTCACGCGGTAGGCGTTTTATGTTGGGGTGTAAATCACTGTGTTTGGGGGCACAAATCTTTTTCTAATGGTCTGAACAGATGAATCTAAGTTCACTGGACACACACACCAAAGATTTTAACATTCTGGCAATTGACACATTGGTTCACCACTGATTTGCCAAAAATAGTACATGTCGAAATCCGCGCCCCCAGCCCTATGGCAACTGCCATCCCCAAACCACTCAGCAGGTATCTATTTACTGTTTGATTACTGCACACAGCTGTTTACAACACTATCAGCCACCCCCACCCCCACCCCCCAAACCACCACACCCACACCCACATCCAATACAATCCATACACCAAACAGCCATAGACAGACAGGTTTTCTTTTGAAGTACATGTACATGTACAGCATTGCAACCATGTAGACATTGAAATTGGTATTGCACTGCAATACAAGCACTGACACATGAACCAGCCACAGGGTAAAAAATAAACAGAAACCAGGTCACCTATAATGACCCTGAGGGTATTTCTGGGTAAGGATTGTAAACAAACAGCTGTGGTTTCCATTCAAGATGGCAGACAGCTTGTTTGATACAGAGGCGGCAAGTTTGCTACAAGGGGATTAGCTTTTTGTGCACAATTCAATGGTGCTTGGCTGAGACCCACATTTGTAACAATTGGCCTACCCAGTGAATGACCTCTAGGGCAAAATCGGTTCAGCCACTCTTTTAAGGACTGTTCAGGGTTGGATGAAAAATAATTTCAGCGAAATTTAATAAAAAAATGTTGTTGTAATTAACAAAAATATTAATTATTGCCTACGGCGTGAGTACCTTCGCTTCCCCCAGGGTTAAGGCATTCCGGTGTTCGACCTCCAGATAAATATAAAACAAAGTGCACAATAAACATTTAGTAATTAAGCCAAATGCATTCGATGTTTTGTAGTAAAGTAATCATGTTTATTAAATCATAAAAACCAATCTTCAAATTACAGTGAATCTTGCAGCAAACGAATTGCTTATAGGTTGCTAAACTGATGAAAATCAAACACTACAACGATGGAAAATGACAGGTCTGCCCATATGACGTTTGTTTTTAATATTTTGTTTTTAATGCTGGGCTGGAAACATAAAAGTATCACGTTCCCGGTGACGTACCGCATCATATCATTGTGTTAAATTAAACACGAAGTTTTGCAAAAATACCTGTTTATCAATCGTGCAACAACTACATCGGAATACAGAAGAACGAAGTTGGTATGTTCTCGTAACAAAAGCAGATGTAACTACTATTGAAGACAGTTTCGATTTATCATCCGTCAGCAGCGGTACATCGCTAACACTTTAAACTATGTAGTAATGTCAAATTTTTATTAGGAAAAAAAATATCTAACTCTTGTTACTAGTATAAAACAAAATGAGATTTACACATTTCTGTTTCTTTAGTTTTTCCCAATAAAACTTCAAAATACAGTAAATATTGCAAGATGTAGGATTACAAACCCAAAACATTTAAAAGCGTTATTGGTGAAATTTAAATATCTCCATCTCAAATTTAAATTCAACTTTTAACTAAAAAGAGGTCTTCCATATCCTCACATGAAATTAAAAACCGCGTTTTTGTCGTGCCAATAGAAAGTGACAATTAAATGAAGTTTTCACAAGTTGGTTGTATGGTTTGATTATTATAATTAATCTGGTTAGAAGGGTTGAACTCCCCCACCGGAATAAAAGTAAACAATGTTATAATTAAAATTATGTTTGACAGTGGCGAAATCATAGAATTAATTTTATGCTTCAATTCTATGGGCAAAATGCACAATACAATTTGACTGAACGCGCAAATTGCATCCCCGGTATAACAAAACACATCAACATTATCTTATCAAGAACTGACAATACAAAACAAAAAATTGATAATTATTTAAGATCAACATATGATTGTTGCTTTTTTGGAGACTTAGTTTTCATGTGTTTTTTAAACTTCAATAAACACACCATACAACCAACTTGGGATGTCGTTTCACATTAGGACCGCACAGCCCAGGAGGGATCTCCCTCCGGTGCGGGACGGGTGGAAATACCACCGGCAATAAACTTGGGGAGAAGTCTGGAAACTATTGCGGGCGCAGTCGCAGCAAAATGGGAATCCAGCTTATGCTTCAATGATGTTAGCTTCGACCGCTCCCACGGTAGTTTCCGTAGCCTCCTCGTTTGGGCTTGGGAGGTCCCCTCGTCCTCGTCCTCCGACATACTCTCTTCGGAGGACATAAACTCCATTCGGAGAACCTCATTAGCCTCGGCCTTTGCACTCTCTGATAATGCGATTGATTGCATCGCCGACCTTCTCCTTTGCAGTTTCTGTGTGTGTGTGTGAAATAAGGAATAGGAAATATTATATAAAACTGCACAAGCCACAAAGTTCCTGTTTGTGCGTAGCAAAGAAAAATGCTGGGTGTTTCATTCAGTTGATGAAACTTTTAATCAGCTTACTCTGGCTAAGAAAGCCCGAGGGCGGGTGAGCAAAAACAATACATCGAAACAATATGAGAGCACTAGAATCGAAGTGTAAAATAAGAACTTATGATTTTTTTTTATTTACGTGCAATATCTAGCTTGTAGATGAGAAGCAAGTCTCAGACAGAATTATTGAGGATAAAAACGCACTGAACGAATATTTGAGGGGGGCTTCATAGGGTTCAAGTGGAGATGAAAGTATGCATTTTAGAAATGATGTCACAAAGAAATAACTTAAGTTAGGTGACACCATTTATTAGAATATGGTGGAAGGACAGAGTGGTCCACAGGGAAGTTTGTGATCAGTGGGACCGCTAAGGGACGTAGAGTTAATAACCTTTGTTTACTAAGAAATGTGGGTGAACCTTAAGATGACAAAATATATGAGCCATCTATTGACTTATACCTATAGCTGTGGGCAAATATTGAAACCGACTGAAATTGGTCTTACATTGTTTTTTTTGTTATTTTCCGTGTAGCTTACAGACAGATTTGTTTTGATTTACCACATATTTTGGTAAGATAAACAAATTAATCAAGATTTCACCAACGTTACTGTTGCTGGGAATTGAAAATTTGCCTGTTTGTGTATAGTGTATTTGGTTTCGGTTGTGCACCGACAGTTTTCCCAAAACATTTATAATCTTTTTAAGAACTGTTTGAAGAAAATGGGGACAATGGATCAAAAGTTCCCATTATGTTCGTAAACAATTGATGCAACATTTCACATCGTTTATGTAACCATTTGGGTTAAAATTGTACTTGAAACATAAACATAAACATAAAGATATTATTTTCATTGAGGAAAGAAAGAAACTATAATACACACAACAGAATACATTTCCTCTCTTGGCTGCCTGACTGTCAGGGGATATTAAGGCAATCATTAGAAAATAGTACTAAGCAGACTACCCAGACAGGTATCTTCTGCAATGATCAAACTTTCTTAATCTAAATTGGGTCATAATGGTTTATCACACATACAATTGACACTTACTCTGAATTGTCTACCCCTCTTCCGAGCGTCAGTATGCTTGCTATAAGTGCCATTTCGTTGTCTTCGTGACTTGTCACGTAACGAATTGTAGTACGTCTTACAAGCTTCTGAAAAATGAGTGCAATATGAAAAAGGAGGGCGTTAGCAACCTCTCAAGTTAAGAAATCAGGTGTCACGATGGAACATCTACAATAACAATGTGTCGTTTTCATTTCATCATACTTACTTTTGATTTGAAGCACTTCCCATCTGCTTCGTCCATATAGGGTTTGTACTTCCCTAGTCAATCTCTCAATAACGGCCTCATTTTCTGGGCATGACTTCCTTTAATAAAGAAAACACAAAACGATCAAGGAGAGTTTGATTTTTTTTTCTACAATGCAATCCTAAAGAAAATTTGTAGGCTGTAAATTAATATTATCAAACAGTTGCAATATAACTTTATAAGTGCGCCAAGTGTGGTCTAGGATCCAACATAAAACAGGAATCTAGTCTTCTACAGGTATAGAAAAGCCAAACAGGAAAAGTAGTTTATGATTATTTTAATAACACGATGAACCTTAAAAATCAGACACAACCCATATGTAAAAAATCAAACTATTGTCACCGGGGCTGATTTTGGGTAGTCACACCTGACGTAAGGGACACAATAAATTTTGTTTGCTGTTGAGAAAGCTGAAGATGAAAATAATTACAATGGTGATATTTAACCGTGCTGTTTAAAATTGTAATAAAAATTTAACACCTGCTATGTCTCCCACTATGAAAACTTTTACTGTAAAACCACCATAAAATCTCTGTGAGAATTCCCTGAAATTCACTGATAATTTTCTCTTTAACCATGCGCTCCCCTTAAAATCACCTTGAAAAAAGAGAGATCTGTAAAGACCAATATTTGAATTTCACCCTGACTTCACAGAATGCTGTCCATGTAGCCCTAGATTACCTGAATTTGAAATTAATTCTCTGGAATGTGAATTCCCACTTCCCCACCCCATTGTTTCATTGGTGGTAGTTAGCTCTATTGCAGATCTAAACATTGGTCTATGATAAGTCTCGCCTTGTTATCAGTCTGACAAATTGCCCTCTTAAAACAACATCAACTGGTGTCCTTGCCAAGGACATCGTGAATACTGCTTGGATATCAGCAGAATACACAGACACCCAAGATTTAGACTTGGGCTGCTTTCAGCAGCACATCACACAGAAAACAATTTAAAACACTTAAGCTCTGGCTAGATAGAGAAGAACTCCTTGAATACAGGGTGAAAAGAGGGATTTAACAGTAATGCATGCAACGGTACAAAAATTTACACTATCAACTAAATGTTTGCACTTACATCAAGAAAAGATTGAATCCACCGTTCTGGTCTCCAGGTCTGAATATTTTCCCATACGTTTCACGGACAGCTTGCTGTTGATATAACAATTGAATCCAGTATAATCTAAATATTATTTACAAAAAGTAGAACTTGAAGATATAGGCAATTGGGTTTTTGTATTCTACAAATTATAGTCTCGTTACGTACTACAACAGTATTGAAATGACGGATCATAATATTATGGAATAAAAAACTACAGCTTTCCCGCAAGGAATTCTCACAATAAGTGTGGTAGTGACAAACAAAAGTATGTTATGTGGCATTTAACTCACCGAACACGCACTGGGTACAACTACCCGTTTACTCCTCTGGAGTTGACTTTTCCCTTTCGCCAATCTGCTCTTCACTTCCTTCAGTTCTTCAGCAAGACGTTTGTTTTGTTGGTACAAATCGGCAAGGGTGACAGCAGGAACATCATGGGACGACTGTGACACCTAATATGAAAAACAACACTAAAATGAATGGCCATGGGTTGATCAGATTGGGCAAAACAAACTAACAAACATATTGGAATTCTGATAAAATAAACTTGATTGAACTGTTGTACATACTAAATTAATTCTGTTTTTAATAAAGAGAACTATATCTACAGATGTTCATTTTACGAGGTAAAGACTGAGGACGACCCATGCCCAACATCGTCCGGGGGAGTTTCGAGCGAAGTTTGGCACTGGGGCATTGATAAGAAATATGCCTATGGTCTTACAATTCCTGTTGAGTGACAGTATAACCTTTTCAAAAATTGTATACTAATAAAAGTCGACAATCGTGATGTTACAACTTAAGTTTCCTCGAAAATATTATAAATGAAACTGTTATTTAAATAAAGTTACAACGAAAATCAACCAAATGACTCACCGAGGATGTGTTATTTGCAGCTGGATTGATTGGGCTCACTGGGAAAAGCGGCCTGGGTGTAGATCGAGCCAGTAAGTCGGACCGCCGATTAGCGCGTTCTTCTACAGGCGTTGAGGATACCTGTGGATATCCCAGTGTATTTAAAACAGGTCCATCTGAGGGCCTGTTAGTGTTACTTTGCACTGCTGGTGAAGTAGACTCGAGAGGTTCTAAACTTTCAACAAAATCGTCGTCATCAATGACAGAGTCACGATCAATGTCATGTAAAAGTTCATCTGTCAATAGAAAGCGACGAGACGCCATGTTGCAAACTTACAGACAAATTTAGGGACAGTCACACTCGAGACAAAGCCCATCGAGCATGAAAGCACAGTATACCCTTTTTAAAACTCGTGGCACAAAAATCATTCTCCAATCAGAAGGCGAATCTGTGGTCACCTGATAATCTGAGCAGGAAATGACCACGTCGTCAAAGTATGCATGGTGATTTATGTTTCGCAGCTGCAAGAAACCGGGGCTGCGACCACCCGTAAAACGTTCAGCCAAGGACATGCGAACGTTTCTTCTTTCAAGCGAAACTCCTCAAGCCAACCAGACTTCGTAGTGCAACGCCTCGTTTTACCTTTTCAACCCCAATTCCTGTTCCACCCACAATTTTTACGTGAGTAAAGTACAGAACATTTCAAGTAGAGCCTATGCTAAAAGTCAGAAAAATTTATTTTTATGTAAAATTAAACTCTGAATTAACATTAGTTTTGTGAGTGTGAATGGACCTTTACCAAGGCAAAGCCATCTTTTTTTTCTTTTTTTTAATCAACGTGACGAAAACGAGGCTGGAAGGGAAATATAGTCACTCACATTTATGATATTCAGTGTTTAAGATTTCCATTTTGACACAGGGAATATGACACAGTTGAATCATAGGCTATAGGAACATTGATAAACGGTGTAGTGCATGGTTCGCTCCGCAGGTGCATGACCAAAATGAACACTTCAAGTCAGAATCGTACTCTTGTGCTGACCAATTTTCGACATTATAAACTTAAATTTGTGGAAAAACTTGTATCTTTAAATGCTTAGTACGTATGCATATCATTGATAAAAATGGCAACACTTCTTGTTTTATGTCCAATAGGTTCTTCCACTGTATTAATAATTAGAAGGATGAAGGAAAAACGGCGAGTATGTCCAGCCTGCTCTAGAGATTTGTCACGAAGGGCATTCTTCTACCATAAACAAAAGTTCTACAACAATGACAGATGGACTTGTAATGAACAGCCACTTTCTTGTTCCTCATCATCACCACAAAATGGTATGCTAATGGTGATGTAATGAACTATACCATAACAACAAGTTATCAGAAGGTCAAAAGCACACGACATTCTCAAAAAATATGATCTTGCTGAAAGTACACAAAATCAAGTTTATTGTAATAATTATTGAAAATAATTGTACTGTGTTTATCTAGACTGTTAGGCTACCAAAGTAATCAACCTTTTGTGTCGCTAAACATGATCAATATTTGGCTACTGCGCTAAATGTGAAAGTCCTAAGCTTTTCAGTATTATTTAACCAACCACGTACTTTGATATCAATGGTTGATATTGGAACCTTTTCTTTGAATTGCAGCTTGTTCGTTTGAATTTGAGCCACCTGTTCGAAGACCATACGATGTTTCAGGTGATCTCCATTCCAGTACGGACATCGAGATAGATTCACTCGACCATGCGCATGCTTGCAGTTCAGGACTACAAGATGGTGTAACCGATGGGAATGAGGAAGTAAGAGCTTCTTAAAATGCGTCTGTTTTCCAATTTTTCTTCTTTTAAAAATAAATTGCCTATAAGTTACTAGAATTTACGTCGGAATGCCGCAAAAAAAAAAATACATTTAAGCTTTTTTTGTGAATTTTTACCAACCACGGTGAATTTTTCCACGCGGGGGCTGAACTGAAAGTACCTTTTTGATTTTTGAAAAATTGAAAGAATTATCGGGAGATCAAGTAGGCCAAAGATATGGCTTCGCATCTTTAAGTTTATACAATCAAGGCAACCGTGATAGGTATTCAAATGTTGTTTCGGCAATTATTGCATGAAGGACTGGCTAGTCTCATTTATAATCCCTTGAGGACTTTCAGATTGAAAAAAAAAAAAAAGAAGTCCTGTACGTCATCTTCAAATATAACTGATTTATGTCGTGTTCATGTAACTCCTACGTGGGTCTGAAAGATATAATACACGTTTGTATATATACAGGCATCTGTCGAGGGCACTACAATACACAAGATTCAGTTTGTAATAGCCCAATAGGTTTTGTCCAACCATTTGAAGACACAGATGGGACACGATTATGTTAAGCGTGTTGCATAGGTTATATCACTTAAAGTTCTACATCTGTTGATTCAGATACCCCATCAATAGCAGATTTGCATAGAGCACACAATCCCATTTAAAGTTCTCAATCCGTAAATTTGTTGAGTTAGAAATGAGATGGTACCTTAGTGTTCAAAGAAATATAGCAAGATTTTTCTTAAAACATAGGCCCTACACCAAATAAAACTTGCCTTCTCAAAAGACGAATTATAACACACACACAGAGAGCAATGATGAAGCCTAGATTCCAAAGAAAGATCATTGTGTTATTTGGCTGATATGTAAATATTCACAAAATGCCCACACCAGTTTCAAGACACGAATCGTTCTTAATGGAATGTTCACATTTGACCCCGCTCATTATATGTACGGCTATTGAGTATTTTATTACCCGACTGATGATAGTATTTGCCCTCATCATTTTCCTTTAAAGTACATGTATGGATTTGTGTTTGATATAGGTTTAGTAAGGGCGACGTTTAGAATGAAGCCTTCTTCCCTACAATTAGATGCATGATGCATTCGAATGTTACCTTTCAGTGTGATGATGAATATGACTGCACACTAATAAGTAGATCTGATAGAAAATGTTATGATCCGAGTGTAGCACCTTTATGTACAACTGAGCACTGAATTAAACATATCCAGTAATAGAAATGCCTTAATAAAAGGGAGAGATCGAGTAAAGCTGTTGCTTGAGTGAGGACTGAAACTAGAGGGAGTGGAAAACATTAAGAAATAAAGGATCAATCATGTGTCACCTTGAGAAAAACTCCATGGGCCATGGTGGCTAATGGGAAGTTTGAAGGACAAGTAAATAAACCAATAACCATATTAGAAAGACAAAGATTGGGTCTGCCGTACATCAATGCATGCAATGTCCAGTAACTAATAGGTTGGACCTTGGTGTTCTCCAAACTGATGAAGCATAAATTGGTATGTTAGGTGCATTTAAGAGGTTTAACATCTGGAATGGTGAATGTAAACAAAGAGAAAATGTGATTTTGGACTGTTATTGAATATGGGGACAAAATTCTCAAAGTGTTTTCAACAGTATGTGATACATATATAATCATTTGGCCAATTAAACGGAACACTACAACCTGAAACATAAATATTTTCATTTCAGGATGCTGTGAGTGACATTTCTCAAACAACCACGCCGTTTACTAGCGAAAGTTCTGATTGCGAAGACGACCACTGGGAGGAGACAGAAACGGACCCAAGAGAGTTACAAGATTTGATCGAGGACGATTCACGGCAAAACAAGGATAAGACAGAAGATGGACAAAACTTCAGCGTTCAAGGAAAACTGAGAGCCCTCCTACTGTGGGTTTGCCATTTTCTCCTCTTATGGCAAACGACCTACCTCATAAGTGACCGAGCTTTGGAAAAGCTTTTAAGTTTTTTTAAAATGTTATTTCAAGCGTTAGGTCGGCAAGTGTCCGCTGTTGCAGAAATTGCAGTGGCTATTCCCAAATCAGCGTACATGATAAGAAAACATCTGAAGTTTGACAGGGATGCTTTTGTAAAGTTTGCTGTTTGCCCTAAATGTACCAAATTATACGAATTTAGTGAGCTTGTTTACGAAACTGGAGGGATTTTTAATGCTCGTAGATGTTCGAATTCCTGGGTTCAATCTCGAGGGCGTCAAGTTGAATGCAATGGGAAGTTGGTTAAAACAGTGACGCTCTCGGGAGGTGCAAAAAAGTATTATCCATTAAAAATCTTTTGTTTTCAAAGTATCATTGAGAGGCTAGAAAATATGATACAGCGAGAAGGTTTTTTGGATGCTTGCGAAGAGTGGAAAGGTCGTAAAATACCCTCTGGATATTTAGCTGATATATACGACGGCAGCATGTGGAAACAATTTCAAAACATTAACGATCAGCCATTTCTGACAGACCGGTACACGTTTGGTTTTATGCTTAACTGCGATTGGTTTCAGCCGTATGTGCGTAGAGTTGTTTCCGTTGGTGTTATTTATCTAACTGTGTTAAATCTGCCCAGAAATATAAGATTTAAACCTGAGAATACCATTGTTGTTGGAGTTATTCCTTCTCTGGAAAAAGAACCTTCATCTCTAAATACACGAATTAAAAGCTTTATGGACCGGAGTCCGGGTGAGTGCCAATGGTAATGTTATTACAATCCGAGGGGCACTTCTATGCTGCACTTCAGATCTTCCAGCAAATCGTAAACTTTGTGGGTTTTTAAGTCATAGTGCACGATTATTCTGTTCAAAATGTTTGAAGGAAGCGCCTTGTGTTCCCACTGAAGAAACTGATAGGCTTGGCCGGCCCAAGAAAAAACACAACTATGGTGGGTTTAACAAAACCACATGGGTTGAGCGCAACGATGTTAATCATCGTGGATCCGTTACGCGGGTACAACAGTGTACTAGCCTCCGGGAACGCGAGAAGCTTGAACAAACGCTGGGAGTGCGGTACACTTGCCTGCTTGATTTGGAGTATTTTGATGCAGTGAGATTTTGTGTCGTAGACCCTTTGCACAATGTGTTTACGGGAACTGCTAAACATGTATTTACCCGCTGGGTCAAGCATGGCATTTTGACAAGAAAAGCACTTGATGAAATAAGTGACAAGATTACTCATATCTTATCATCATATAAACTCGGACGAATCCCAACAAAAATTTCTTCCAATTACAATAATTTCACTGCAGAAGAGTGGAAAAATTGGACGTTGTATTTCTCATTATATGTTTTGGACGGAATTTTACCTTCATCTCATCTGAAATGTTGGCAAACTTTTGTTCTTGCTTGCAGACTTACATGCAAGTCATACATCTCTTTAGCAGATGTCGAAAAGGCCGATTATTTGTTCCTTAAATTCTGCAAGGAGTACGAACAACTTAACGGCTGTTTGGCAATAACACCAAACATGCATCTTCATAACCATCTTAAGCAATGCATTGTTGACTTTGGACCTGTAATGGCCTTCTGGTGTTTTTCCTTTGAAAGGTTTAATGGGTTTATAGCAGACATCCCCACTAATAACATTAACATCGAAGTGCAATTTATGAGAACTATTGCCCGAATTCCTTTTGTTAAAAGATTTGTTGACTACTCGTTTTTCAGCGAAGACTTTTCAGCCATCTTTGATAATATCTCACCAGTTGTAAATACTTCTCATGATAATTCGCCAATGCCATCGACAGTTTTAGAACTTGTCGGTACTTGGAAAGGGCCATTCATTGTAAATTATTTCTCAAATCTCAATGCTATCAAACCTGTGGGAGTTTGTATTGTCACTGGTTTTGACCCTCTTGATTTAAACGACTTACGGCAAACATACAAACACATTTACAAAGATGAGAACATAATGGGGGAACACTTGCAGCTTACTTGCCTTAAGTTTGGAAACATATACATTGGCAACGAAATGTTTGGTTCAAATTTCAACAAAAGATCTCGTAACAACAGTGCAGTTATTGCACGTTGGGCAGATAGCAGGGGTTTCATCGACTGTCTTGCCGATTTGCGACCGGGAACAGTAAAATACTATATAAAAAATACTTTATTCGTCAAGGGCAAACCAGTTATACACATTCTGGCCTGTGTAAAATGGTTTGTAAAAGCTGAACTAACGGAGGAAGGAAATGGCACGTATTTAGCCCCTTTAACAACTTGGAAAAACAGAACTTACCTTCAAGGTGGTGCGTCGTCTTTTATACCAGTTCAAAGAATTCAAGGGAAATTTATTGCTGCACGTGATAATACTAATAGAGGCAAAGTAGTTATAACCGAGCTCAATAGGCAGCTTTTCTTTTAAGTACACTTTGTATTATATTGCAAAGAGCACGTGTTAACATTTATCCGATTATCAAAATGATAAATCAACACTGAATGAAAATATACTGATTAGTAATCTTTCTCGGAAAGAAAGGTCATATTTCAACATAATTTAATTTTAATGTTTGTTAAACAAAGAAAAACGTAACTTCAAATGAATGATGACTGGACAAGAGTTTCCTGTCTTATGTTTCAGTTTATTATGCTATAGACTCGATTGCAATGCATTTCAACCGTTTTGTTTATGAGTCTGACTTGAACTGACTTTTTGTAATTTGAATTTAGTTTTTGAAACTTTACTACATGCAAAGTATCATGATCTGCTTTTGAATATAAAGCCACAGGCAAAGAATGACTATACACTTGGTTCAATAAAATAACGAAATGTTATATCTCAAGACGAAGACTGTAAACCAACGTATAATGTGTAAATGTCATCAGTTACAATTTGGAAATAATGTTACAGTTGTATGGGAAGTTATTCTCACTAACTTTTTGACCTTAGACTCAACATTGCTGAATATAATATAATCACCGACATGTGTGTTCAACTTTGGAAGTGCTGGCAGATGTAGTATTAATTAAACCTTTTCCATTGTTGCTGAATATAAAACAAATCTGTACTTCTATTCTTGTGGTTGTGTTTGTTGGATTTGTTTTTTCATGTCTTGATTTTTGTACCTTGGGTGAGGCAAACGCTTAGCTCAATGTTGTGGTAGAGGCTACATTATTTAAAATTCCTCTGCAATTAACAAAAGATTCAAAAGAAATATGGGGAAAAGTGTGATGTTTTAAAGTTTTTACCCAATGAATAGTTGGTAGGTTTTTTTTTTATTTTTTTTATTTTTTTATTAAGTAGGGCCTACGTGGATTAATTGCTTCCAGGGATTCTTGGTCTGGTACAGCCAGCCCTCACAATCGGTTCCCAAGGACTTTGGGTAGACCAACACCAGCGTCACTATTGTTACAAGCCCTCTGCCCGAACCATTTCTTATATTTTGCTTTAGATTATTATAAGTAGTTTAGAGTCCCGCACTTTTGTACTGCCCCCGTTCACGACAAGTCGCACCAGATCACACAGCACCAAGAGTTGTTCTTTTCTGCAGAACCCCCAGCATATAGCAAGTATATACTTTATTTCATTAGCTGTTACGACCTGATAGTCGGAACAGCTATTGTTTCTGTCCAGATTTTTATTTTTAGCTGTTACGACCTGATAGTCGGAACAGCTATTGTTTCTGTCAAGATTTATATATTTTTTTCTTATTATACTTTCTTTCCGACAAAACCCTATTGCCTTAACGTGTGAGAGGTCTTGGTGGCAAAAGTCCTTCTTAGGAATATCAGAAAGAGTCAAATCACATACTATATGGAAGCTTATGCCTTGACGTAGTTTCTAAATGTCATTAGACTAAAATTCTTAATTAATTAGCTTAGTTATAGTCACATGAATATTTAATTGGGCAATCTTGTTACCACCATAGCTCAAGAAGTATCTAGACCCGATCATCAAATTGTTTTCAGTTATACATTTGTGGGGTACTGTAGATGTGCCTTTTGGCCTATAATGTCTTGTGACGTCATCATGACATCATTTATAGCGCGTTTTGTATCTGTGTACAAAACACATGGACTATTTGACCAAGTCCTACATTATTCGGAAGTGATTCTCCATAATATCTTCGTACATAATACACACACAGACTTAATCGAGCGACTGAATCGAGTCTATTTAAATGACGATGTCTGATAACGCAATTGTAGTTGGAGTTTCTCATGCACAACTTGTCCGTGAGTGTTAAAACTGACGTTGTGTATTTTTGAGTTAGAAAGTTAGGTCTGTAAATGTGACGATACGATATCATTTGTTTTCGTCCCAATGATCGTTGGAGAATCGTTTCACAGTTAATGGAAGGGGTCTTCATTACTTTGTTTCATTTGAAGGTATGTAAACTTTCACATTAATTATACATGTATACAGCTAATGACGATACAAAACTAACGTTAACATTTTGTCATTAGTGTGCTGGCCATGTAAATGTGTATGTGTGTGGGTTGACTGTAGTATAGCTATGTGTACAACCATTGTCAATGTCATTGTTCTGTACAAATATGGATGGAGGGGTCACCATGATATGTGGACATGATCTGTTCGCTGTTTTATTAACAAAATACACACACATGGGGGATGTTACACTACTATTAACGTTACTAGTAGTAGTACTAGTAGGTAAAACATCTACAGTTTACACTACTTATAATGGTGTGGATGATGAACATCATGTAAGTTTTTCTGCACTCAAACAATTATTAATTAACTTTTGATGAATCTATCCCCCCCCCCCGAACAGAAAAAGACAAAATGAGAAAATAAAAGCGTTTTATGGGCAGATTTAGTGTGGTAAACTAATATTACTTAGGGCTGTGCATTATTGGTTATTTCGCACCAAATGTTTTAAAATATGTGTTGTCGCTCAATTCCTAGCAAGCATGTATAGACCTTATGCACATGACGTCATTTGAGTAGGGCGCCCTCGGCTAGAGGTCAAAAGAAGGTTGCTCATTGGCCCAATCTGTGCACCGCGTGTGTATAAATGTGCGTTTTCCATTGTTTCATCATCATTTTACCTCTAAGATGGCGGCGTGATGACGTCAATGCATAAGGTCTATTGAGAAAGCTTAAAATGTTTATTGTTTCTTTTTACTTTGAATAAGTGATTAATTGGCCATCAATTCTTAGGCATGTATCATCACCATCTAAGCTGAGTTTGTATTAGCAGAACCTTAATTATGAATAACAATTTAGGAATTTCAATATCTAGAAAAACTTAAAGGGGACCACACCAATATTATATACACTATCAGTATATATTGAATACACATGTATCTTAATTAGTATAAATAGTACATGTAATTGTCTACAGCCCATCGTATCATAACTACACACAAGTATTAATCCTTCACACTTGTAAAATAAAGTTTTCCACCCTTTTTACTCCAGATTGAAACCAAAGAACACTTGCTACTGCTACGAGGTGTGTCAGAGTCTGTATAACTTTTCGATCCAATGGCCAAGAGTTGAAGTCGATTCTTCAAAAAGGAGTTAATGTATGTTTCAAATTAATTTATATGGATCTATCCTATCTGTAGAAGTCTGTACCTTCATGAGAATTGTTTTCAGTACCTTAAGACACATCTAACTAATTTAAGGTATTTTTTTAACATGTTAGAACAATCATAGTACACAGGAAATGTTTTTGGACTAGACCCAAAATTCCCCACACGTGTAGTTATTATAAAACAATATCTGTTGTGTGATCTAGTAAAATGTATATTACTGAGAGTTGGGCTATGTAAACATAGTAAACATCCCCCACTCTTGTCAGCCTTGCTATACATTTTGTCAGATTATCCAATTCAAGGTCATAGTTATTTTTATGCAAGCATTTAGGATAGTTGAACCCAAGTACTGACCCTCAATCCCATAAACACAAGTTGGTGTAAAGATATTAAAGGGACAGTATGGCCACAATCAGAGCAGACTTTCTACAGGGCATGGAATCGGTGTCCTTGTTAAAGATAAACACATTGACTGAAAATTACTGGCTCATTTATGCAGCAGCAACACGAATATGACCTTATCATGTGAATATTATTTTCAGTCACTGAGTTCATGTACAACATGAACTCTAAAAGCCACATTTAAACAATAACTTTACAAAGACTATTTATGAACATGTATTTTCAACAGTTACAGAGAAATAAATACATAAAACAATCAAAAGATCATTTCATTATTGTTTGTTTCTGTTCATTTTACAGTTATCCTTCAAATTACAATGTGTTGTCTCCTAAGCCATCCTAACAAGGTAAGCATGTGTTCCTTATAAAAGATGTACTTATTTATGGCAATTTTCTATGGAAATTTTACAGTTTAAAGGTAATGATTCAGCTGATTCAGTTGATTTCTTGCCATGGATAAGGCTTCTTAATACATGGAATACATGCTTATTTCATTAGACCCAGAATCCAGGTCAACATTAATCTGAGCTGTGATTCCGGGTTGGGTATGACCCGACCCTTTCTGGGTCATTGTTTTTAGACTGTATTGCGTCAAAAATTCATATCTTCTGAACCACATGCCAGAAATTGATAATCATTGTGGCATATTCTCGAATTGTATCCATGTTATAGTTCATCAAAAGAATGACCCCATATTGACCTCTACTTCCAGTTCAACAGGAAGTCTGAATAAAAATCAATATTTTAGGGTACAAAAACGATGTAATTAAGATTTTTCTGAAGTTTGTGCGTCAGATATCATACATGAGGTCCAAAGTCTTAAAAAATATAGATTCACTCACGTATAGTGCCCTCAAGTGACCGGTTTTAAAAGTGGCATAACCATTGTTCCCAGCAAAGATCGTGAGTCTTAATACATTGACGTTGTGTATTTTAAGTTAGAAGGTTAGGTCTGTAAATTTCAACATACAACAAAATAATCGGAACAGCTCTGTGTTCGTCCAAAGGACAAACACTTAAATGTCTAGTTTTGATTATTACTATATGCAGATTTTACCATCAACTTTAAGTTTGCTTTAAGACAGGATATTTTCTACTTTTCATGACTTTCTTTCTAAATTCAAAGTGACGACCATACTTCTTTATACATCAATCCGGGCCTTGTCATATGCACAAAGACACGAGAAGTTGAGTTTATACACAGCCATTATAATGGCGTGTCCTATTTCTCTCACTGAAAAGCCCTTACTTGTGGTGTATTGTATGGGTTTGTTTTGCGTATTGCTTTGTTCAACTAGTTTGTAGTTAATTTTTATTCCTCATATTCTCCTTATGTTATTCCTAATTATTTTATTCCTGTACTAAATCTTAAAGCAAAACTTTCCATACGGCAGAATCTTCTGTTCTCTATTATCCAAACCTTTCAAGCTTCAACACTTTGCATCAGGCTCTCATAAACCACATCGTGATTGTCCGAAGTGTATTTGTACCATGGAACCATCTTTTTTGTTTTTAGTTGTGGATGTGGCACATATGGTTTTTATATGAAAAGTTACTATTAAAAAAGGTCAAATTTGTGATAAAAGCATTAACAAAATTGATTCTCATAATTTATTTTAAATCTTATTTTGTTTCAGTCTTGTTATGGGTCGGCACAAGAAAGATTGTTTGAGGTCATTCCGTCAGAAACGTAAAGTGAAGCTAGGATCAAAGAAACTGCTGCCTCCAAAACAAGAAGCATCACATATTGCTGAAGTGACAGACTCCAGTACAGACGAAGTAGTTAGTGACATAAGCTCTACATCATTACCGCCTTTTTCATCTTCTTCTTCATCAACCTCTTTCGAATCTACTGGCACATCTTCATCAAGTACCTCTTCAGTCCCACCCATTGTTTGGCAATACAAACATGACCCACTTTACTTGAAGTTTTGTGAGTTTAATCTCCTTCAATATAGATTAAACAAGGTGAGCACCCCAGCAATTACAGCAAACTTTATGAAATCACTTGATAGCATCCAGTCACTTCTCTTAGGGGTCTGTATACATTGTATCAAAATTATTCAATATTCTGTAAATCTAAATATGCCCCTACTTATGTTTCCTTTGTTATTCGCTGTTGGCGTGAACAAAGATATTGATGAAATACAAGCCGAGAAGCCCCCAACACACTGCTTATGAGTAGTTTGGTCAGTAGAGCGCTTAAAAGGCACAGATTAAGTACAATTTCCAATATTTCTACCCTTTTAATCCAGTGGCGTAAGGGTAAATTTTGAGGGGGGCACAGGGGGTGCACCATTTTTTCCTTCTGGGGGGGGGGGGCACAATTATACATCCTGGTAAGTTTTTATAGTTACAGAGGTTCATACAGCACTGGCTTCAGATTTCAAATGGGGGGGGGGCACCGTGGGGCGGGGGGCACGGGCATCAATGGGGGCACGTGCCCCCATGCCCCCTCCCCTTAGTTACGCCACTGTTTTAAACATGAAGATTCATTAAAAAGATACAAGTTTGATTCGAGCGATTATAGGCTTGCAACGTATACTGCATGTTGATGTTTGGTAAGGTTTTTCATCCCTTGCTTTAGATTTGACCCAATTGTAAACATTTGCAAAGATTTAATGGTAAATGTATTGATTTGGTTATGAATTCGGTTGGTCACAAACTGTTTTTGAATATTTTTTTTCTCGTATGTTTCGTCGTAGATTCGAGAAGGGCCATTTTAATGAACATCAAATCGAGAAGGGATTGAGATGGGTGACTGGAATCGACTGATCCTTGACTAAAGAAAAGTAAAACGCAAAATTTCAGTTTCTGTCTTTTAAGAGATTTATATTTTTCATACGATAGAATACGCTGTGCACCCAAGTACATATTGAAATAAATATGGCACATAATTAAGTAGAGGACGCTCAAACCATTATCCCAAAGGTATAGGTATCGCTATCGATCCAGATGTCATGGTGTTAAATTCATAGTTTATGTTTTTTCTTGAAATTGACATAATCCTACCCACCCTCAGATGACAGGTGTATTTTCGTTTGCAGATACAAACAAGATTCCAATTGACAAAATAATAGCAAGTTACATGCAAAGACTTTTTCGTGAATTGTAAGTTTTGGAAAGAGAGATTTACAAGATCCTGGGGCTTAGTCCTTGAGTATGGGTGAGTACGTTGTACGATCCTGGGGTCTCTGGGATTGAGATGGGTGACTGGAATCGATTGATCCTTGACTAAAGAAAAGTAAAAAGTGAAATTGACATAATCCTACCCACCCTCAGATGACAGGTGTATTTTCGTTTGCAGATACAAACAAGATTCCAATTGACAAAATAATAGCAAGTTACATGCAAAGACTTTTTCGTGAATTGTAAGTTTTGGAAAGAGAGATTTGCAAGATCCTGGGGCTTAGTCCTTGAGTATGGATGAGTACGTTGTACGATCCTGGGGTCTCTGGGATTGAGATGGGTGACTGGAATCGATTGATCCTTGACTAAAGGAAAGTAAAATGCAAAATTTTAATTTCTGTCTTCTAAGAGATATAATTTCCATACAATATAATACGTTGTGTACCCAAGTATATTTTGAAATTATTATGGCACATGACCCTTAAACCATTAGCCCAAAGGTATCGCTATCGATCTGTCATCATGGTGTTAAATTCATAATTTTTATGTTTTTGTTTTCTTCTTGAAATTGACATAATCCTACCCACCCTCAGATGACGGGTGTATTTTCGTTTGCAGATACAAACAAGATTCCAATTGACAAAATAATAGCAAGTTACATGCAAAGACTTTTTCGTGAATTGTAAGTCCTTGAGTATGGGTGAGTACGTTGTACGATCCTGGGGTCTCTGGGATTGAGATGGGTGACTGGAATCGATTGATCCTTGACTAAAGAAAAGTAAAATGCAAAATTTTAATTTCTGTCTTCTAAGAGATATAATTTCCATACAATATAATACGTTGTGTACCCAAGTATATTTTGAAATTATTATGGCACATGACCCCTTAAACCATTAGCCCAAAGGTATCGCTATCGATCTGTCATCATGGTGTTAAATTCATAATTTTTATGTTTTTATTTTTACTTGAAATTGACATAATCCTATCCACCCTCAGATGACGGGTGTATTTTCGTTTGCAGATACAAACAAGATTCCAATTGACAAAATAATAGCAAGTTACATGCAAAGACTTTTTCGTGAATTGTAAGTTTTGGAAAGAGAGATTTGCAAGATCCTGGGGCTTAGTCCTTGAGTATGGGTGAGTACGTTGTACGATCCTGGGGTCTCTGGGATTGAGATGGGTGACTGGAATCGATTGATCCTTGTCTTATATTTTACTGCGATTTTAGTAATTCACATGTCCTCCTTAATTATTGCTGTTCTATTGTCTATTGATTGTAAAATAAAAAAAATATCCAGGGTGTCTCCAAAAAGTACTGTTTCATTTATTTCCCAAAATTTATGAAACAATGTCTCCTTATAGTTATAATGTAATGCAAACGTAATGTCTCTTAGATGCACTTCACTCAGTTATCATTATGTCTCCGATTGATTTTATTATATAGTAACCTTGTTTATATTTTTGGTAAAAATGATTAATGTTCGTGTTAATACTTTTTTGTAGCGCTTGAAATATTACACCCGAACCACTTATTTTATAAACTTAAATAGCGTGGGCCTATTAGACTGGTACCCCACCCCTCCTCTTAATCCCGTTGTAGATTTATGTCTCAGCGCTCACCGCCTGCATGGGGTAAACCTTACGTACAACAAAGTCATGTAGAATTTGTAAGAATTCAAATCATTACAGCAAATTAAAAAGCCAGATGGCATTTGAGTGGCCATTGTTGTCTATTTGCCGATTATTATGTTTATGAGTTTTTCTCCCCGAGTAAAATGTCATCTTGTCATTCGTGATTAAAAGAACACTGAGAGTTTGGTTTAAGGAAAAGAAGGCATTGGGATTACCAGAGTAGGGTATTTATACTATTTTGCGTTCAATAAATTCCTTAAATTTTTCTCCCACATGAGTATTTGATGAAGTACCAAAAGACGAAACAGTTTAATGGCTCCTAATTGTCTGGTAGTTGGTGCCCTCGTGAAAAAATGCGACATACGAAGCAGATTACATTGCGCAGTGAGGGTGTTTTGGTGTTTAAACAATTATGTGTCCGATTTATCGCATACCTTTATCTACAAACTTTGGTGTATTTACTATAAGCAATCATTTATGTCTATGTATTGTAGTGTTCCGTACTGGCCATAACACTATTGAAATGCTCTCTTTTGTTATCTGAATTTCTGACTGATACAAAAAGACCTAGGTTTAAAAAATAATGCGGGCTTGTCTGTGTGATATGATCACGCCATTACACTGAGTCGTTGTACTCCCGTTTGCTTGCTTGATTATTGTTAATAAACAGCAGTGCCCTAAAGCAGAGTAATATGACTCCTTCATCACGGCCTATGTAACAGAGCAAGTCTCATGCATGTACTATAGGGGTCGCGATCTGGACAGACATAAGCCCTCCTATAAAATAATATCAACAAACCAGTATTAATAAATGTCTTGACCCACATTTCTTTGAATAATTCTCATAAGTCCAGTATTAGCTGTCCCTTTTTAACACAACACAGGGCCATAACCCAATTACATACTGCATCACAATGACGTCCCAGCAGGGCAATGGGACAGCTTGGTGTGTGGTTGGTCGGTTTTTAAGTTGATGTAAAATAGAGGGCGCTCTACAGTCTGATTTGTTTCTATCAGTCAGGTCGAGGCCAGACGACAGCACAATTTGCCATCATAATCGTTAAAGCTAACGCTTCCCCGGTCCAGCATGAAAGACCGCAGCTCCTTTCGCTGGCCATACAGCATTTCCTTAAAGGAGAGACATCTTCTCTCACATAAGGCTAAACCCCCGTGCTGGCCTTTGGCATGTTTTACTGTCTCTTCCATGACCCTCTTCACAAAGATAAATTTAGAAACTGTACACCTTAACTTTACACCTTCATAGTGCAAGTAAATAAATAATAAATACACACGCACACGCACAATAATAGACCATTATTAATTAACAGTATGCACATTTTGTGTCTGCATCTCAATGACTAGCCTATGATCAGGATCGTAATACTAGGGTGAAACCAGAGGATCGACGTTAGTCGAAAAAGTAGGCCTAATGAGCTGTTATGCTGTTATTGCATGTCTTTCAAATCGTTTTCTTTTCTTGATTAAGTTTTATAACTTGGCATAAAAACCAAAGTAACCCATCTAAGACTAAATCATGGAGACACATCACACTGTAGCAAAACGTTGATAGCACAATGCATTGAGGGCTTCAATGCCACAAACGGTCTTAATAAGAGGGTGGGGGGCATGGTGGGCCAGGAGTTTCCAGGTACTGGAAACGCGGGAAATGGTCAACACGCGCAGTTTCCGTATGATGTATTATGGCTGCCGTAAACGTGGGAAACTGGCAATTAATTTCTTCGGACGTTTACGTCCCTGGTAAATCAGCAGCGGAAACGACTGGGTGCAAATACTACCCCCGTTTCGTTGGGGCTGGAAATTTCGGAAATGGCCTCCGTTCATGCAGTGTATTCCCAGGCGTTCTCCCATCCAAGTACTGACCAGGCCAGACGTTGCTTAACTTCGGTGATCGGACGAGAACCGGTTTATTCAACGTAGTGTGGCCGTAGACGAATATCATAGCAATTGTTTTAAGTTTAAACTATTGATACCTGCTCTTCAACCAAAATAAAAGTCTACGGTACCCGGTATTCCCATGCGGTCTCCCATCCAAGTACTGACCGGGCCCGACGAAGCTTAACTTCAGTGATCGGACGAGAAACGGTGTATTCAACGTTGTGCGGCCGTAGACGAATATCATAGCAATTGTTTTAAGTTTAAACTATTGATATCTGCTCTTCAACCAAAATAAAAGTCTACGTCACCCGGTATTGCCATGCGGTCTCCCATCCAAGTACAGACCGGGCCCGACGTTGCTTAACTTCGGTGATCGGAAGAGAACCAGTGTAATCAACGTAGTGTGGCCGTAGCCGAATATCATAGCAATTGTTTTAAGTTTAAACTATTGATACCTGCTCTTCAACCAAAATAAAAGTCTACGGCACCCGGTATTCCCAGGCGGTCTCCCATCCAAGTACTGACCGGGCCCGACGTTGCTTAACTTCGGTGATCGGACGAGAACCGGTGTATTCAACGTAGTGTGGCCGTAGACGAATATCATAGCAATTGTTTTAAGTTTAAACTATTGATACCTGCTCTTCAACCAAAATAAAAGTCTACGGCATCTAGTATTCCCAGGCGGTCTCCCATCCAAGCACTGACCGGGCCCGACGTTGCTTAACTTCGGTGATCGGACGAGAACCGGTGTATTCAACGTAGTGTGGCCGTAGACGAATATCATAGCAATTGTTTTAAGTTTAAACTATTGATACCTGCTCTTCAACCAAAATAAAAGTCTACGGCACCCGGTATGCCCAGGCGGTCTCCCATCCAAGTACTGACCGGGCCCGACGTTGCTTAACTTCGGTGATCGGACGAGAACCGGTGTATTCAACGTAGTGTGGCCGTACACGAATATCATAGCAATTGTTTCATGTTTAAACTATTGATACCTGCTCTTCAACCAAAATTAAAGTCTACGGCATCTAGTATTCCCAGGCGGTCTCCCATCCAAGTACTGACCGGGCCCGACGTTGCTTAACTTCAGTGATCGGACGAGAATCGGTATATTCAACGTAGTGTGGCCGTAGACGAAAATCATGGCAATTGTTTCATGTTTAAACTATTGATACCTGCTCTTCAACCAAAATAAAAGTCTACGGCATCCAGTATTCCCAGGCGGTCTCCCATCAAAGTACTGACCGGGCCCGACGTTGCTTAACTTCGGTGATCGGACGAGAACCGGTCTATTCAACGTAGTGTGGCCGTAGACGAATATCATAGCAATTGTTTCATGTTTAAACTATTGATACTTGCTCTTCAACCAAAATAAAAGTCTACGCCACCCGGTATTCCCAGGCGGTCTCCCATCCAAGAACTGACCGGGCCCGACGTTGCTTAACTTCGGTGATCGGACGAGAACCGGTGTATTCAACGTAGTGTTGCCGTAGACGAAAATCATGGCAAGTGTTTCATGTTGCTCTTCAACCAAAATAAAAGTCTACGGCATCTAGTATTCCCAGGCGGTCTCCCATCCAAGCACTGACCGGGCCCGACGTTGCTTAACTTCGGTGATCGGACGAGAACCGGTGTATTCAACGTAGTGTGGCCGTAGACGAATATCATAGCAATTGTTTTAAGTTTAAACTATTGATACCTGCTCTTCAACCAAAATAAAAGTCTACGGCACCCGGTATGCCCAGGCGGTCTCCCATCCAAGTACTGACCGGGCCCGACGTTGCTTAACTTCGGTGATCGGACGAGAACCGGTGTATTCAACGTAGTGTGGCCGTACACGAATATCATAGCAATTGTTTCATGTTTAAACTATTGATACCTGCTCTTCAACCAAAATTAAAGTCTACGGCATCTAGTATTCCCAGGCGGTCTCCCATCCAAGTACTGACCGGGCCCGACGTTGCTTAACTTCAGTGATCGGACGAGAATCGGTATATTCAACGTAGTGTGGCCGTAGACGAAAATCATGGCAATTGTTTCATGTTTAAACTATTGATACCTGCTCTTCAACCAAAATAAAAGTCTACGGCATCCAGTATTCCCAGGCGGTCTCCCATCAAAGTACTGACCGGGCCCGACGTTGCTTAACTTCGGTGATCGGACGAGAACCGGTGTATTCAACGTAGTGTGGCCGTAGACGAATATCACGGCCATTGTTTTATGTTTAAACTATTGATACCTGCTCTTCATCCAAAATAAAAGTCTACGGCATCGGGTATTCATAGGGGCTCTCCCATCCAAGTACTGACCGGGCCCAACGTTGCTTAACTTCAGTGATCAGACGATTACCGGTGTATTCAACGTAGTATGTCCGAAGACGAATATCATAGCAATTGTTTTAAGTTTAAACTATTGATACCTGCTCTTCAACCAAAATAAAAGTCTACGGCACCCGGTATTGCCATGCGGTCTCCCATCCAAGTACTGACCGGGCCCGACGTTGCTTAACTTCGGTGATCGGACGAGAACCGGTCTATTCAACGTAGTGTGGCCGTAGACGAATATCATAGCAATTGTTTCATGTTTAAACTATTGATACTTGCTCTTCAACCAAAATAAAAGTCTACGCCACCCGGTATTGCCATGCGGTCTCCCATCCAAGTACTGACCGGGCCCGACGAAGCTTAACATCGGTGATCGGACGAGAACCGGTCTATTCAACGTAGTGTGGCCGTAGACGAATATCATAGCAATTGTTTCATGTTTAAACTATTGATACTTGCTCATCAACCAAAATAAAAGTCTACGCCACCCGGTATTCCCAGGCGGTCTCCCATCCAAGTACTGACCGGGCCCGACGTTGCTTAACTTCGGTGATCGGACGAGAACCGGTCTATTCAACGTAGTGTGGCCGTAGACGAATATCATAGCAATTGTTTCATGTTTAAACTATTGATACTTGCTCTTCAACCAAAATAAAAGTCTACGGCACCCGGTATTGCCATGCGGTCTCCCATCCAAGTACTGACCGGGCCCGACGAAGCTTAACTTCGGTGATCGGACGAGAACCGGTGTATTCAACGTAGTGTGGCCATAGACGAATATCATAGCAATTGTTTCATGTTTAAACTATTGATACCTGCTCTTCAACCAAAATAAAAGTCTATGGCATCCAGTATTCCCAGGCGGTCTCCCATCCAAGTACTGACCGGGCCCGACGTTGCTTAACTTCAGTGATCGGACGAGAACCGGTATATTCAACGTTGTGCGGCCGTAGACGAATATAATACCAATTGTTGTAAGTTTAAACTATTGATACCTGCTCTTCAACCAAAATAAAAGTCTACGGCACCCGGTATTCCCAGGCGGCATCCCATCCAAGTACTGACCGGGCCCGACGTTGCTTAACTTCGGTGATCGGACGAGAACCGGTGTATTCAACGTAGTGTGGCCGTAGACGAATATCATAGCAATTGTTTTAAGTTTAAACTATTGATACCTGCTCTTCAACCAAAATAAAAGTATACGGCACCCGGTATTCCCAGGCGGTCTCCCATCCAAGTACTGACCGGGCCCGACGTTGCTTAACTTCGGTGATCGGACGAGAACCGGTGTATTCAACGTAGTGTGGCCGTAGACGAATATCATAGCAATTGTTTCATGTTTAAACTATTGATACCTGCTCTTCAACCAAAATAAAAGTCTATGGCATCCAGTATTCCCAGGCGGTCTCCCATCCAAGTACTGACTGGGCCCGACGTTGCTTAACTTCAGTGATCGGACGAGAACTGGTGTATTCAACGTAGTGTGGCCGTAGACGAATATCATAGCAATTGTTTCATGTTTAAACTATTGATACCTGCTCTTCAACCAAAATAAAAGTCTATGGCATCCAGTATTCCCAGGCGGTCTCCCATCCAAGTACTGACTGGGCCCGACGTTGCTTAACTTCAGTGATCGGACGAGAACCGGTGTATTCAATGTAGTCAGGCCGTAGACGAATATCACGGCCATTGTTTTATGTTTAAACTATTGATACCTGCTCTTCATCCTAAAAAAAAGTCTACGGCACCCGGTATTCATAGGGGCTCTCCCATCCAAGTACTGACCGGGCCCAACGTTGCTTAACTTCGGTGATCGGACGATTACCGGTGTATTCAACGTAATATGGCCGGAGACGAATATCATGGCAATTGTTTTATGTTTAAACTATTGATACCTGCTCTTCAACCAAAATAAAATTCTACAGCACCCGGTATTCCCAGGCGGTCTCCCATCCAAGTACTGACCGGGCCCGACGTTGCTTAACTTCGGTGATTGGACGAGAACCGGTGTATTCAACGTAGTGTGGCCGTATACGAATATCATAGCAATTGTTTTAAGTTTAAACTATTGATACCTGCTCTTCAACCAAAATAAAAGTCTACGGCACCCGGTATTCCCAGGCGGCCTCCCATCCAAGTACTGACCGGGCCCGACGTTGCTTAACTTCGGTGATCGGACGAGAACCGGTGTATTCAACGTAGTGTGGCCGTAGACGAATATCATGGCAATTGTTTTATGTTTAAACTATTGATACCTGCTCTTCAACCAAAATAAAATTCTACAGCACCCGGTATTCCCAGGCGGTCTCCCATCCAAGTACTGACCGGGCCCGACGTTGCTTAACTTCGGTGATTGGACGAGAACCGGTGTATTCAACGTAGTGTGGCCGTATACGAATATCATAGCAATTGTTTTAAGTTTAAACTATTGATACCTGCTCTTCAACCAAAATAAAAGTCTACGGCACCCGGTATTCCCAGGCGGTCTCCCATCCAAGTACTGATCGGGCCCGACGTTGCTTAACTTCGGTGATCGGACGAGAACCGGTCTATTCAACGTAGTGTGGCCGTAGACGAATATCATAGCAATTGTTTCATGTTTAAACTATTGATACTTGCTCTTCAACCAAAATAAAAGTCTACGGCACCCGGTATTCCCAGGCGGTCTCCCATCCAAGTACTGACCGGGCCCAACGTTGCTTAACTTCAGTGATCAGACGATTACCGGTGTATTCAACGTAGTATGGCCGGAGACGAATATCATGGCAATTGTTTTATGTTTAAACTATTGATATCTGCTCTTCAACCAAAATAAAAGTCTACGGCACCCGGTATTGCCATGCGGTCTCCCATCCAAGTACTGACCGGGCCCGACGAAGCTTAACTTCGGTGATCGGACGAGAACCGGTATATTCAACCTAGTGTGCCCGTAGACGAATATCATAGCAATTGTTTCATGTTTAAACTATTGATACCTGCTCTTCAACCAAAATAAAAGTCTACGGCACCCGGTATTCCCAGTCGGTCTCCCATCCAAGTACTGACCGGGCCCGACGTTGCTTAACTTCGGTGATCGGACGAGAACCGGTGTATTCAACGTAGTGTTGCCGTAGACGAATATCATAGCAATTGTTTCATGTTTAAACTATTGATACCTGCTATTCAACCAAAATAAAAGTCTACGGCTTCCAGTGTTCCCAGGCGGTCTCCCATCCAAGTACTGACCGGGCCCGACGTTGCTTAACTTCAGTGATCGGACGAGAATCGGTATATTCAACGTAGTGTGGCCGTAGACGAAAATCATGGCAATTGTTTCATGTTTAAACTATTGATACCTGCTCTTCAACCAACATAAAAGTCTACGGCATCCAATATTCACAGGCGGTCTCCCATCCAAGTACTGACCGGGCCCGACGTTGCTTAACTTCGGTGATCGGACGAGAACCGGTGTATTCAACGTTGTGCGGCCGTAGACGAATATCATACCAATTGTTGTAAGTTTAAACTATTGATATCTGCTCTTCAACCAAAATAAAAGTCTACGGCACCCGGTATCCCATCCAAGTACTGACCGGGCCCGACGTTGCTTAACTTCGGTGATCGGACGAGAACCGGTGTATTCAACGTAGTGTTGCCGTAGACGAATATCATAGCAATTGTTTTAAGTTTAAACTATTGATACCTGCTCTTCAACCAACATAAAATTCTACGGCACCCGGTATTCCCAGGCGGTCTCCCATCCAAGTACTGACCGGGCCCGACGTTGCTTAACTTCGGTGATCGGACGAGAACCGGTGTATTCAACGTAGTGTGGCCGTAGACGAATATCATAGCAATTGTTTCATGTTTAAACTATTGATACCTGCTCTTCAACCAAAATAAAAGTCTACGGCATCCAATATTCACAGGCGGTCTCCCATCCAAGTACTGACCGGGCCCGACGTTGCTTAACTTCGGTGATCGGACGAGAACCGGTGTATTCAACGTAGTGTGGCCGTAGACGAATATCACGGCCATTGTTTTATGTTTAAACTATTGATACCTGCTCTTCATCCTAAAAAAAGTCTACGGCACCCGGTATTCATAGGGGCTCTCCCATCCAAGTACTGACCGGGCCCAACGTTGCTTAACTTCGGTGATCGGACGATTACCGGTGTATTCAACGTAATATGGCCGGAGACGAATATCATGGCAATTGTTTTATGTTTAAACTATTGATACCTGCTCTTCAACCAAAATAACATTCTACAGCACCCGGTATTCCCAGGCGGTCTCCCATCCAAGTACTGACCGGGCCCGACGTTGCTTAACTTCGGTGATTGGACGAGAACCGGTGTATTCAACGTAGTGTGGCCGTATACGAATATCATAGCAATTGTTTTAAGTTTAAACTATTGATACCTGCTCTTCAACCAAAATAAAAGTCTACGGCACCCGGTATTCCCAGGCGGCCTCCCATCCAAGTACTGACCGGGCCCGACGTTGCTTAACTTCGGTGATCGGACGAGAACCGGTGTATTCAACGTGGTGTGGCCGTAGACGAATATCATGGCAATTGTTTTATGTTTAAACTATTGATACCTGCTCTTCAACCAAAATAAAATTCTACAGCACCCGGTATTCCCAGGCGGTCTCCCATCCAAGTACTGACCGGGCCCGGCGTTGCTTAACTTCGGTGATTGGACGAGAACCGGTGTATTCAACGTAGTGTGGCCGTATACGAATATCATAGCAATTGTTTTAAATTTAAACTATTGATACCTGCTCTTCAACCAAAATAAAAGTCTACGGCACCCGGAATTCCCAGGCGGTCTCCCATCCAAGTACTGATCGGGCCCGACGTTGCTTAACTTCGGTGATCGGACGAGAACCGGTCTATTCAACGTAGTGTGGCCGTAGACGAATATCATAGCAATTGTTTCATGTTTAAACTATTGATACTTGCTCTTCAACCGAAATAAAAGTCTACGGCACCCGGTATTCCCAGGCGGTCTCCCATCCAAGTACTGATCGGGCCCAACGTTGCTTAACTTCAGTGATCGGACGAGAACCGGTGTATTCAACGTAGTGTGGCCGTAGAAGAATATCATAGCAATTGTTTTAAGTTTAAACTATTGATACCTGCTCTTCAACCAAAATAAAAGTCTACGGCACCCGGTATTCCCATGCGGTCTCCCATCCAAGTACTGACCGGGCCCGACGAAGCTTAACTTCAGTGATCGGACGAGAACCGGTGTATTCAACATTGTGCGGCCGTAGACGAATATCATAGCAATTGTTGTAAGTTTAAACTATTGATACCTGCTCTTCAACCAAAATAAAAGTCTACGGGCACCCGGTATTCCCAGGCGGTCTCCCATCCAAGTACTGACCGGGCCCGACGTTGCTTAACTTCGGTGATCGGACGAGAACCGGTCTATTCAACGTAGTGTGGCCGTAGACGAATATCATAGCAATTGTTTTAAGTTTAAACTATTGATACCTGCTCTTCAACCAAAATAAAAGTCTACGGCACCCGGTATTCCCAGGCGGTCTCCCATCCAAGTACTGACCGGGCCCGACGTTGCTTAACTTCGGTGATCGGACGAGAACCGGTATATTCAACGTAGTGTGGCCGTAGACGAAAATCATGGCAATTGTTTTATGTTTAAACTATTGATACCTGCTCTTCAACCAAAATAAAGTCTACGTCACCCGGTATTCCCAGGCGGTCTCCCATCCAAGTACTGACCGGGCCCGACGTTGCTTAACTTCGGTGATCGGACGAGAACCGGTGTATTCAACGTAGTGTGGCCGTAGACGAATATCATAGCAATTGTTTTAAGTTTAAACTATTGATACCTGCTCTTCAACCAACATAAAAGTCTACGGCACCCGGTATTCCCATGCGGTCTCCTATCCAAGTACTGAACGGGCCCGAAGAAGCTTAACTTCAGTGATCGGACGAGAACCGGTGTATTCATTATTGTGCGGCCGTAGACAAATATCATAGCAATTGTTGTAAGTTTAAACTATTGATACCTGCTCTTCAACCAAAATGAAAGTCTACGGCACCCGGTATTCCCAGGCGGTCTCCCATCCAAGTACTGACCGGGCCCGACGTTGCTTAACTTCGGTGATCGGACGAGAACCGGTGTATTCAACGTAGTGTGGCCATAGAAGAATATCATAGCAATTGTTTTAAGTTTAAACTATTGATACCTGCTCTTCAACCAAAATAAAAGTCAACGGCAACCGGTATTCCCATGCGGTCTCCCATCCAAGTACTGACCGGGCCCGACGAAGCTTAACTTCAGTGATCGGACGAGAACCGGTGTATTCAACATTGTGCGGCCATAGACGAATATCATAGCAATTGTTGTAAGTTTAAACTATTGATACCTGCTCTTCAACCAAAATAAAAGTCTACGGCACCCGGTATTCCCAGGCGGTCTGCCATCCAAGTACTGACCGGGCCCGACGTTGCTTAACTTCGGTGATCGGACGAGAACCGGTATATTCAACGTAGTGTAGCCGTAGACGAAAATCATGGCAATTGTTTTAAGTTTAAACTATTGATACCTGCTCTTCAACCAAAATAAAAGTCTACGGCACCCGGTATTCCCATGCGGTCTCCCATCCAAGTACTGACCGGGCCCGACGAAGCTTAACTTCAGTGATCGGACGAGAACCGGTGTATTCAACATTGTGCGGCCGTAGACGAATATCATAGCAATTGTTGTAAATTTAAACTATTGATACCTGCTCTTCAACCAAAATAAAAGTCTACGGCACCCGGTATTCCCATGCGGTCTCCCATCCAAGTACTGACCGGGCCCGACGAAACTTAACTTCAGTGATCGGACGAGAACCGGTGTATTCAACATTGTGCGGCCGTAGACGAATATCATAGCAATTGTTGTAAGTTTAAACTATTGATACCTGCTCTTCAACCAAAATAAAAGTCTACGGCACCCGGTATTCCCAGGCGGTCTCCCATCCAAGTACTGACCGGGCCCGACGTTGCTTAACTTCAGTGATCGGACGAGAACCGGTGTATTCAACGTAGTGTGGCCGTAGACGAATATCATAGCAATTGTTTTAAGTTTAAACTATTGATACCTGCTCTTCAACCAAAATAAAAGTCTACGGCACCCGGTATTCCCAGGCGGTCTCCCATCCAAGTACTGACCGGGCCCGACGTTGCTTAACTTCGGTGATCGGACGAGAACCGGTGTATTCAACGTAGTGTGGCCGTAGACGAATATCATAGCAATTGTTTTAAGTTTAAACTATTGATACCTGCTCTTCAACCAAAATAATAGTCTACGGCACCCAGTATTCCCAGGCGGTCTCCCATCCAAGTACTGACCGGGCCCGACGTTGCTTAACTTCGGTGATCGGACAAGAACCGGTGTATTCAACGTAGTGTGGCCGTAGACGAATATCATAGCAATTGTTTTAAGTTTAAACTATTGATACCGGCTCTTCAACCAAAATAAACGTCTACGGCACCTGGTATTCCCATGCGGTCTCCCATCCAAGTACTGACCGGGCCCGACGTTGCTTAACTTCGGTGATCGGACGAGAACCGGTGTATTCAACATTGTGCGGCCGTAGACGAATATCATAGCAATTGTTGTAAGTTTAAACTATTGATACCTGCTCTTCAACCAAAATAAAAGTCTACGGCACCCGGTATTCCCAGGCGGTCTCCCATCCAAGTACTGACCGGGCCCGACGTTGCTTAACTTCGGTGATCGGACGAGAACCGGTGTATTCAACAGAGTGTGGCCGTAGACGAATATCATAGCAATTGTTTTAAGTTTAAACTATTGATACCTGCTCTTCAACCAAAATAAAAGTCTACGGCACCCGGTATTCCCATGCGGTCTCCCATCCAAGTACTGACCGGGCCCGACGTTGCTTAACTTCAGTGATCGGACGAGAACCGGTGTATTCAACATTGTGCGGCCGTAGACGAATATCATAGCAATTGTTTTAAGTTTAAACTATTGATACCTGCTCTTCAACCAAAATAAAAGTCTACGGCACCCGGTATTCCCAGGCGGTCTCCCATCCAAGTACTGACCGGGCCCGACGTTGCATAACTTCGTTGATCGGACGAGAACCGGTGTATTCAACGTAGTGTGGCCGTAGACGAATATCATAGCAATTGTTTTAAGTTTAAACTATTGATACCTGCTCTTCAACCAAAATAAAAGTCTACGGCACCCGGTATTCCCATGCGGTCTCCCATCCAAGTACTGACCGGGCCCGACGAAGCTTAACTTCAGTTATCGGACGAGAACCGGTGTATTCAACATTGTGCGGTCGTAGACGAATATCATAGCAATTGTTGTAAGTTTAAACTATTGATACCTGCTCTTCAACCAAAATAAAAGTCTACGGCACCCGGTATTCCCATGCGGTCTCCCATCCAAGTACTGACCGGGCCCGACGAAGCTTAACTTCAGTGATCGGACGAGAACCGGTGTATTCAACATTGTGCGTCCGTAGACGAATATCATAGCAATTGTTGTAAGTTTAAACTATTGATACCTGCTCTTCAACCAAAATAAAAGTCTACGGCACCCGGTATTCCCAGGCGGTCTCCCACCCAAGTACTGACCGTGCCCGACGTTGCTTAACTTCAGTGATCGGACGAGAACCGGTGTATTCAACGTAGTGTGGCCGTAGAAGAATATCGTAGCAATTGTTTTAAGTTTAAACTATTGATACCTGCTCTTCAACAAAAATAAAAGTCTACGGCACCCGGTATTCCCATGCGGTCTCCCATCCAAGTACTGACCGGGCCCGACGTAGCTTAACTTCAGTGATCGGACGAGAACCGGTGTATTCAACATTGTGCGGCCGTAGACGAATATCATAGCAATTGTTGTAAGTTTAAACTATTGATACCTGCTCTTCAACCAAAATAAAAGTCTACGGCACCCGGTATTCCCAGGCGGTCTCCCATCCAAGTACTGACCGGGCCCGAAGTTGCTTAACTTCGGTGATCGGACGAGAACCGGTGTATTCAACGTAGTGTGTCCGTAGACGAATATCATAGCAATTGATTTAAGTTTAAACTATTGATACATGCTCTTCAACCAAAATAAAAGTCTACGGCACCCGGTATTCCCAGGCGGTCTCCCATCCAAGTACTGACCGTGCCCGACATTGCTTAACTTCGGTGATCGGACGAGAACCGGTGTATTTAAAGTGTGGGTGAACGAATTCCAAATTTTTTAATTTCTAAA
>CM055818.1:54925423-54959427 GCA_029582265.1 Zoroaster sp. YZ-2022 | reverse complement strand
CGGGGACTTCCTTCTGTGATCGGACGATTACCGGTGTATTCAACGTAATGGGCCCGGAGACGAATATCATGGTGTTTTATGTTTAAACTATTGATACCTGCTCTTCAACCAAATAAAGTCTACGGCACGCAGTATTCCCATGCGGTCTCCATCCAAGTACTGACCGGACCGACGAAGCTTAACTTCAGTAATCGGACGAGAACCGGTGTATTCAACGTTGTGCGGCAGTAGACGAATATCATACAATTGTTGTAGTTTAAACTATTGATACCTGCTCTTCAGCAAAATAAAGTCTGGCATCCGGTATTCCCACGGTCTCCCATCCAAGTACTGACCGGGCCCGACGTTTGCTTAACTTCGGTGATCGGGCGAGAACCGGTGTATTCAACGTAGTGTGGCCGTGAACGAATATCATAGCATTGTTTCATGTTTAAACTATTGATACCTGCTCTTCAACCAAAATAAAAGTCTACGGCATCCAGTATTCCCAGGCGGTCTCCCATCCAAGTACTGACCGGGCCCGACGTTGCTTAACTTCTGTGATCGGACGATTACCGGTGTATTCAACGTAGTATGGCCGGAGACGAATATCATAGCAATTGTTTTAAGTTTAAACTATTGATACCTGCTCTTCAACCAAAACAAAAGTCTACGCACCCCGTATTCACATGCGGTCTCCCATCCAAGTACTGACCGGGGCCCGACGTTGCTTAACTTCGGTGATCGGACGAGAACCGATGTATTCAACGTAGTGTGGCCGAAGGCGAATATCATAACGATTGTTTCATGTTTAAACTATTGATACCTGCTCTTCAACCAAAATTAAAGTCTACGGCATCCGGTATTCCCAGGCGGTCTCCCATCCAAGTACTGACCGGGCCCGACGTTGCTTAACTTCAGATGATCGGACGAAGACGGTGTATTCAACGTAGTGTGGCCGTGAACGAATATCATCGCAATTGTTTCATGTTTAAACCATTGATACCTGCTCTTCAACCAAAATAAAAGTCTACGGCATCCAGTATTCCCAGGCGGTCTCCCATCCAAGTACTGACCGGGCCCGACGTTGCTTAACTACTGTGATCGGAGGATTACCGCGGTGTATTCAACGTAGTATGGCCGGAGACGAATATCATAGGCAATTGTTTAAGTTTAAACTATTGATACCTGCTCTTCAACCAAATAAAAGTCTACGGCATCCAGTATTCCCAGGCGGTCTCCCATCCAAGTACTGACCGGGCCGACGTTGCTTAACTTCGGTGATCGGACGAGAACCGGTATATTCAGCGTAGTGTGGCCGTAGACGAATATCAACCATTGTTTTATGTTTAAACTATTGATACCTGCTCTTCATCCAAAAAAAGTCTACGGCACCCAGTATTCTGAGGGGCTCTCCATCCAAGTACTGACCGGGCCCCAACGCCAACTTCGGTGATCGGACGATTACCGGTGTATTCAACGTAGTATGGCCGGAAGACGAATATCATAACCCAATTGTTTTATGTTTAAACTATTGATACCTGCTCTTCAACCAAAATAAAAGTCTACGGCACACGGTATTCCATGCAGGTCTCCCAATCCAAGTACTGACTGGGTCCGACGAAGCTTAACTTCAGTGATCGGACGAGAACGGTGTATATTCAACGTTGTGCTGCCGTAGACGAATATCATAACAATTGTTGTAAGTTTAAACTATTGATACCTGCTCTTCAGCAAAATGAAGTCTACGGCACCCGGTATTCCCAGGCGGATTCTCCCATCCAAGTACTGACCGGGCCGACGTTTGTAACTTCGGTGATCGGACGAGAACCGGTGTATTCAACGTAGTGTGGCTGTGAACGAATATCATAGCAATTGTTTAGTTTAAACTATTGATACCTGCTCTTCAGCCAAATAAAGTCTACGGCACCCAGTATTCCATGCGGTCTCCCATCCAAGTACTGACCGGGCCGACGTTGTGCTTCTGATCTTCGGACGAGAACCGCTGTATTCAACGTAATTAGTGGCCGTAGACGAATATCATAATAATTGTTTCATGTTTAAACTATTGATGACTGTTCTTCATCCAAAATTAAAGTCTACGGCGTATTCCCAGGCGGTCTCCATCCAAGTACTGATCGGGCCCGATGTTGCTTAACTTCTGTGATCGGACGAGAACCGGTATATTCAACGTAGTGTGTGGCCGAATCATCATAATTGTTTCATGTTTAAACCATTGATACCTGCTCTTCAACCAAAATAAAATTCTACGGCATCCAGTATTTGAGCGGTCTCCCATCCAAGTACTGACCGGGCCGACGTTTGTAACTTCTGTGATCGGACGATTATCGGTGTATTCTACGTAGTATTGCCGGAGTCTAATATGTTAGTTTTTGTTTTAAGTGTTAACTTTTGATATATGCTCTTCAACCAAAATAAAAGTCTACGGCGCAACACGGTATTCCCATGCGGTCTCCCATCCAAGTACTGACCGGACCCGACGAAGCTTAACTTCGGTGATCGGACCAGAACCGGTGTATTCAACGTTGTGCACCGTAGACGAATATCATACAATTGTTGTAAGTTTAAACTATTCATACCTGCTCTTCAACCAAAATAAAATCTACGGCATCCAGTATTCCCAGGCGGTCTCCATCCAAGTACTGACCGGGCCGACGTTGTAACCTCGGTGATCGGACGAGAACCGGTGTATTCAACGTAGTGTGGCCGTGAGCGAAATATCATAACAATTGTTTCATGTTTAAACTATTGATACCTGTTCTTCAAGCAAAATTAAAGTCGGCATCCAGTATTCCCGGCGGTGCTTCCATCCGAAGTACCGGGCCCGACGTTGCTTAACTTCCTGTGATCGGACGATTACCGGTGTATTCAACGTAGTATGGCCGTGAGACGAATATCATGGCAATTGTTTTAGTTTAAACTATTGATACCTGCTCTTCAACCAAAATAAAGGTCTACACCCGGTATTCTGACGGTCTCCCATCCAAGTACACCGGGCCCGACGTTGCTTAACTTCGGTGATCGGACGAGAACCGCTGTATTCAACGCAAAGTGTGACCGTAGACGAATATCATACAATTGTTTCATGTTTAAACTATTGATACCTGCTCTTCAACCAAATTAAAGTCTACGGCATCCAGTATGCAGGCGGTCTCTCCCATCCAAGTACTGACCGGGCCCGACGCTTAACTTCAGTGATCGGATGAGATCCGGTATATTCAACGTAGTGTGGCCGTGAACGAAAATCATCCTGGTGTTTCATGTTTAAACCATTGATATGCTCTTCAAGCAAAATAAAAGTCTACGGCATCCAGTATTCCCAGGCGGTCTCCCATCAAGTACTGACCGGGCCCGACGTTGTAACTTCGGTGATTGGACGAGAACCGGTATATTCAACGTAGTGTGTGACCCGTAGACGAATATCGGCCATTGTTTTATGTTTAAACTATTGATACCTGCTCTTCATCAAAAAAAGTATACGGCATCCGGTATTCTAGGGCTCTCCCATCCAAGTACTGACCGGGCCCAACGTTGCTTAACTTCGGTGATCGGACGATTACCGGTGTATTCAACGTAGTATGGCCGGAGACGAATATCATAGCATTGTTTTATGTTTAAACTATTGATACCTGCTCTTCAGCAAAATAAAGTCTACAACTTGTATTCCAATGCGGTCTCCCATTCAAGTACTGACCGGGCCCGACGAAGCTTAACTTCGGTGATCGGACGAGAACCGGTGTATTCAACGTTGTACGGCCGTAGACGAATATCATACAATTGTGCTAAGTTTAAACTATTGATACCTGCTCTTCAACCAAAATAAAAGTCTACGGCATCCAGTATTCAGGCGGTCTCCTATCCAAGTACTGACCGGGCCCGACGTTGCTTAACTTCGGTGATCGGACGAGAACCGGTGTATTCAACGTAGTGTGGCCGTAGAACGAATATCATAACAATTGTTTTAAGTTTAAACTATTGATACCTGCTCTTCAACCATAATATAAGTCTACGGCACCCGGTATTCCCATGCGGTCTCCCCATCCAGTACTGACCGGGCCCGACGAAGCTTAACTTCGGTGATCGGACGAGGCGGTGTATTCAACGTTGTGCGGCCGTGAACGAACATCATAGCAATTGTTTTAAGTTTAAACTATTGATACCTGCTCTTCAACCAAAATAAAGTCTACGGCACCCGGTATTCCCATACGGTCTCCCATCCAAGTACTGACCGGGCCGACGTTGCTTAACTTCGGTGATCGGACGAGAACCGGTGTATTTAACGTAGTGTGGCCGTAGACGAATATCAAAGCAATTGTTTAAGTTTAAACTATTGATACCTGCTCTTCAACCAAATAAATTCTACGGCACCCGGTATTCCAAGCGGTCTCCCATCCATGTACTGACCGGGCCGACAAAGCTTAACTTCAGTGATCGGACGAGAACCGGTGTATTCAACGTTGTGCGGCCGTGAACGAATATCATACAATTGTTGTAAGTTTAAACTATTGATACCTGCTCTTCAACCAAAATAAAGTCTTCGGCACCCGGTATTCCCAAAGGGTTCTCCCATCCAAGTACTGACCGGGCCGACATTGCTTAACTGCGGTGATTCGACGAGAACCGGTGTATTCAACGTAGTGTGGCCGTAGACGAATATCATAACCAATTGTTTCATGTATAAACTATTGATACCTGCTCTTCAACCAAAATTAAAGTCTACGGCATCCGGTATCCCCAGGCGGTCTCCCATCCAAGTACTGACCGGGCCCGGACGTTGCTTAACTTCGGTGATCGGACGAGAACCGGTATATTCAACGTAAGTGTGGCCGTAGACGAAAATCATCGCAATGTTGTTTCATGTTTAAACCATTGATACCTGCTCTTCAACCAAAATACAAGTTTACGGCATCCAGTATTCCCAAGCGGTCTCCCATTCCAAGTACTGACCGGGCCCGACGTTTGCTTAACTTCTGTGATCGGACGATTACCGGTGTATTCAACGTAGTATGGCCGGAGACGAATATCATAACGGTGTTTTATGTTTAAACTATTGATACCTGCTCTTCAACCAAAATAAAAGTCTACAGCACCGGTATTCCCAGGCGGTCTCCCATCCAAGTACTGACCGGGCCGACATTGTAACTTCGATGATCGGACGAGAACCGGTGTATTTAACGTAGTGTGTGGCCGTAGACGAATATCATAACCAATTGTTTTAAGTTTAAACTATTGATACCTGTCTTCAACCAAAATAAATGTCTACGGCCCGGTATTCCCATGGTCTCCCATCCAAGTACTGACCGGGCCGACGAAGCTTAACTTCGGTGATCGGACGAGAACCGGTGTATTCAACGTTGTGCGGCCGTAGACGAATATCATACAATTGTTGTAAGTTTAAACTATTGATATCTGCTCTTCAACCAAAATAAAAGTCTTCGGCACCCGGTATTCCCAAGGGGTCTCCCATCCAAGTACTGACCGGGCCCGACATTGCTTAACTTCGATGATCGGACGAGAACCGGTGTATTCAACGTAGTGTGGCCGGAGACGAATATCATGGCAATTGTTTTATGTTTAAACTATTGATACCTGCTCTTCAACCAAAATAAAAGTCTACGGCACCCGGTATTCCCATGCGGTCTCCAATCCAAGTACTGACCGGGCCCGACGAAGCTTAACTTCAATGATCGGACGAGAACCGGTGTATTCAACGTTGTGCGGCCGTAGACGAATATCATACAATTGTTGTAAGTTTAAACTATTGATACCTGCTCTTCAACCAAAATAAAAGTCTACGGCATCCAGTATTCCCAGGCGGTCTCCCATCCAAGTACTGACCGGGCCCGACGTTGCTTAACTTCGGTGATCGGACGAGAACCGGTGTATTCAACGTAGTGTGGCCCTGCACGAAGATCATATCAATTGTTTTAAGTTTAAACTATTGATACCTGCTCTTCAACCATAATATAAGTCTACGGCACCCGGTATTCCCATGCGGTCTCCCATCCAAGTACTGACCGGGCCCGACGAAGCTTAACTTCAGTGATCGGACGAGAACCGGTGTATTCAACGTTGTGCGGCCGTAGACGAATATCATAGCAATTGTTTTAAGTTTAAACTATTGATACCTGCTCTTCAACCAAAATAAAAGTCTACGGCACCGGTATTCCCATGCGGTCTCCCATCCAAGTACTGACCGGGCCGACGTTGTAACAACTTCGGTGATCGGACTATAACCGTTGTTTTTAACGTTGTGTGGCCGTTGACGAATATAATACAATTGTTGTAAGTTTAAACTATTGATACCTGCTCTTCAACCAAAATAAAAGTCTTCGGCACCCGGTATTCCCAAGGGGTCTCCCCATCCAAGTACTGACCGGGCCCGACATTTGCTTAACTTCGATGATCGGACGAGAACCGGTGTATTCAACGTAGTGTGGCCGTAGACGAATATCATAGCAATTGTTTTAAGTTTAAACTATTGATACCTGCTCTTCAACCAAAATAAAAGTCTACGGCACCCGGTATTCCCATGCGGTCTCCAATCCAAGTACTGACCGGGCCCGACGAAGCTTAACTTCAGTGATCGGACGAGAATCGGTGTATTCAACGTTGTGCGGCCGTAGACGAATATCATACAATTGTTGTAAGTTTAAACTATTGATACCTGCTTCAACAAAATAAAAGTCTTCGGCACCGGTATTCCCAAGGGTCTCCCATCCAAGTACTCACCGGGCCCGACGTTTATAACTGCGGTGATTCGACGAGAACCGGTGTATTTAACGTAGTGTGGCCGTAGACGAATATCATAGCAATTGTTTCATGTATAAACTATTGATACCTGCTCTTCAACCAAAATTAAAGTCTACGGCATCCAGTATTCCCAGGCGGTCTCCCATCCAAGTACTGACCGGGTCCGACGTTGCTTAACTTCAGTGATGGGACGAGACCGGTATATTCAACGTAGTGTGGCCGTAGACGAAAATCATCGCAATTGTTTCATGTTTAAACCATTGATACCTGCTCTTCAACCAAAATACAAGTTTACGGCATCCAGTATTCCCAAGCGGTCTCCCATCCAAGTACTGACCGGGCCCGACGTTTGCAACTTCTGTGATCGGACGATTACCGGTGTATTCAACGTAGTATGGCCGGAGACGAATATCATGGCAATTGTTTTATGTTTAAACTATTGATACCTGCTCTTCAACCAAAATAAAAGTCTACGGCACCCGGTATTCCCAGGCGGTCTCCCATCCAAGTACTGACCGGGCCCGACATTGCTTAACTTCGATGATCGGACGAGAACCGGTGTATTTAACGTAGTGTGGCCGTAGACAAATATCATAGCAATTGTTTTAAGTTTAAACTATTGATACCTGTCTTCAACCAAAATAAATGTCTACGGCATCCGGTATTCATAGGGGCTCTCCCATCCAAGTACTGACCGGGCCTAACGTTGCTTAACTTCGGTGATCGGACGATTACCGGTGTATTCAACGTGTATATGGCCGCCGAGACGAATATCAGGGCCATTGTGTTATGTTTAAACTATTGATACCTGCTCTTCATCCCAAAAAAAAGTCTACGGCATTCGGTATTCATAGGGGCTCTCCCATCCAAGTACTGACCGGGCCCGACGAAGCTTAACTTCAGTGATCGGACGAGAACCGGTGTATTCAACATTGTGCTGCCGTAGACGAATATCATAGCAATTGTTGTAAGTTTAAACTATTGATACCTGCTCTTCAACCAAAATGAAAGTCTACGGCACCCGGTATTCCCAGGCGGTCTCCCATCCAAGTACTGACCGGGCCCGACGTTGCTTAACTTCGGTGATCGGACGAGAACCGGTGTATTCAACGTAGTGTGGCTGTAGACGAATATCATAGCAATTGTTTTAAGTTTAAACTATTGATACCTGCTCTTCAGCAAAATAAAAGTCTACGGCACCGGTATTCCCATGCGGTCTCCCATCCAAGTACTGACCGGGCCCGACGTTGCTTAACTTCGGTGATCGGACGAGAACCGGTGTATTTAACGTAGTGTGGCCGTAGACGAATATCATAGCAATTGTTTTAAGTTTAAACTATTGATACCTGCTCTTCAACCAAAATAATAAATGTCTATAACGGTATTCCCATGGGTCTCCCATCCAAGTACTGACCGGGCCCGACGTTGTAACTTCGGTGATCGGACGAGAACCGGTGTATTTAACGTAGTGTGGGCCGTGAACGAATATCATACAATTGTTGTAAGTTTAAACTATTGATACCTGCTCTTCAACCAAAATAAAAGTCTTCGGCACCCGGTATTCCCAAGGGTCTCCCATCCAAGTACTGGCCCGACATTAAACTTCGATGATCGGACGAGAACCGGTGTATTCAACGTAGTGTGGCCGTAGACGAATATCATAGCAATTGTTTTAGGTTTAAACTATTGATACCTGCTCTTCAACCAAAATAAAAGTCTACGGCACCCGGTATTCCCATGCGGTCTCCCATCCAAGTACTGACCGGGCCCGACGAAGCTTAACTTCAGTGATCGGACGAGAACCGGTGTATTCAACGTTGTGCGGCCGTAGACGAATATCATACAATTGTTGTAAGTTTAAACTATTGATACCTGCTCTTCAACCAAAATAAAAGTCTTCGGCACCCGGTATTCCCAAGGGGTCTCCCATCCAAGTACTCACCGGGCCCGACGTTGCTTAACTGCGGTGATCCGACGAGAACCGGTGTATTTAACGTAGTGTGGCCGTAGACGAATATCATAGCAATTGTTTCATGTATAAACTATTGATACCTGCTCTTCAACCAAAATTAAAGTCTACGGCATCCAGTATTCCCAGGCGGTCTCCCATCCAAGTACTGACCGGGCCCGACGTTGCTTAACTTCTGTGATCGGACGATTACCGGTGTATTCAACGTAGTATGGCCGGAGACGAATATCATGGCAATTGTTTTAAGTTTAAACTATTGATACCTGCTCTTCAACCAAAATAAAAGTCTACGGCATCCAGTATTCCCAGGCGGTCTCCCATCCAAGTACTGACCGGGCCCGACGTTGCTTAACTTCGGTGATCGGACGAGAACCGCTGTATTCAACGTAGTGTGGCCGTAGACGAATATCATAGCAATTGTTTCATGTTTAAACTATTGATACCTGCTCTTCAACCAAAATTAAAGTCTACGGCATCCAGTATTCCCTGGCGGTCTCCCATCCAAGTACTGACCGGGCCCGACGTTTCTTAACTTCAGTGATCGGACGAGACCGGTATGTTCAACGTAGTGTGGCCGTAGACGAAAATCATCGCAATTGTTTCATGTTTAAACCATTGATACCTGCTCTTCAACCAAAATACAAGTTTACGGCATCCAGTATTCCCAAGCGGTCTCCCATCCAAGTACTGACCGGGCCCGACGTTGCTTAACTTCTGTGATCGGACGATTACCGGTGTATTCAACGTAGTATGGCCGGAGACGAATATCATGGCAATTGTTTTATGTTTAAACTATTGATACCTGCTCTTCAACCAAAATAAAAGTCTACGGCACCCGGTATTCCCAGGCGGTCTCCCATCCAAGTACTGACCGGGCCCGACATTGCTTAACTTCGATGATCGGACGAGAACCGGTGTATTTAACGTAGTGTGGCCGTAGACGAATATCATAGCAATTGTTTTAAGTTTAAACTATTGATACCTGTCTTCAACCAAAATAAATGTCTACGGCATCCGGTATTCATAGGGGCTCTCCCATCCAAGTACTGACCGGGCCTAACGTTGCTTAACTTCGGTGATCGGACGATTACCGGTGTATTCAACGTAGTATGGCCGGAGACGAATATCATGGCAATTGTTTTATGTTTAAACTATTGATACCTGCTCTTCAACCAAAATAAAAGTCTACGGCACCCGGTATTCCCATGCGGTCTCCAATCCAAGTACTGACCGGGCCCGACGAAGCTTAACTTCAGTGATCGGACGAGAACCGGTGTATTCAACATTGTGCTGCCGTAGACGAATATCATAGCAATTGTTGTAAGTTTAAACTATTGATACCTGCTCTTCAACCAAAATGAAAGTCTACGGCACCCGGTATTCCCAGGCGGTCTCCCATCCAAGTACTGACCGGGCCCGACGGTGCTTAACTTCGGTGATCGGACGAGAACCGGTGTATTCAACGTAGTGTGGCCGTAGACGAATATCATAGCAATTGTTTTAAGTTTAAACTATTGATACCTGCTCTTCAACCAAAATAAAAGTCTACGGCACCCGGTATTCCCATGCGGTCTCCCATCCAAGTACTGACCGGGCCCGACGTTGCTTAACTTCGGTGATCGGACGAGAACCGGTGTATTTAACGTAGTGTGGCCGTAGACGAATATCATAGCAATTGTTTTAAGTTTAAACTATTGATACCTGCTCTTCAACCAAAATAAATGTCTATGGCACCCGGTATTCCCATGCGGTCTCCCATCCAAGTACTGACCGGGCCCGACGAAGCTTAACTTCAGTGATCGGACGAGAACCGGTGTATTCAACGTTGTGCGGCCGTAGACGAATATCATACAATTGTTGTAAGTTTAAACTATTGATATCTGCTCTTCAACCAAAATAAAAGTCTTCGGCACCCGGTATTCCCAAGGGGTCTCCCATCCAAGTACTGACCGGGCCCGACATTGCTTAACTTCGATGATCGGACGAGAACCGGTGTATTCAACGTAGTGTGGCCGTAGACGAATATCATAGCAATTGTTTTAAGTTTAAACTATTGATACCTGCTCTTCAACCAAAATAAAAGTCTACGGCACCCGGTATTCCTATGCGGTCTCCCATCCAAGTACTGACCGGGCCCGACGAAGCTTAACTTCAGTGATCGGACGAGAACCGGTGTATTCAACGTTGTGCGGCCGTAGACGAATATCATACAATTGTTGTAAGTTTAAACTATTGATACCTGCTCTTCAACCAAAATAAAAGTCTTTGGCACGCGGTATTCCCAAGGGGTCTCCCATCCAAGTACTGACCGGGCCCGACATTGCTTAACTTCGATGATCGGACGAGAACCGGTGTATTCAACGTAGTGTGGCCGTAGACGAATATCATAGCAATTGTTTTAAGTTTAAACTATTGATACCTGCTCTTCAACCAAAATAAAAGTCTACGGCACCCGGTATTCCCATGCGGTCTCCCATCCAAGTACTGACCGGGCCCGACGAAGCTTAACTTCAGTGATCGGACGAGAACCGGTGTATTCAACGTTGTGCGGCCGTAGACGAATATCATACAATTGTTGTAAGTTTAAACTATTGATACCTGCTCTTCAACCAAAATAAAAGTCTTCGGCACCCGGTATTCCCAAGGGGTCTCCCATCCAAGTACTGACCGGGCCCGACGTTGCTTAACTGCGGTGATCCGACGAGAACCGGTGTATTTAACGTAGTGTGGCCGTAGACGAATATCACAGCCATTGTTTCATGTTTAAACTATTGATACCTGCTCTTCAACCAAAATAAAAGTCTACGGCTTCCAGTATTCCCAGGCGGTCTCCCATCCAAGTACTGGCTTGGCCCGACGTTGCTTAACTTCGGCGATCGGACGAGAACCGATGTATTCAACGTAGTGTGGCCGTAGACGAATATCACGGCCATTGTTTTATGTTTAAACTATTGATACCTGCTCTTCATCCCCCCCAAAAAAGTCTACGGCACCCGGTATTCACAGGGGCTCTCCCATCCAAGTACTGACCGGGCCCGACTTTGCTTAACTTCGGTGATCGGACGATAACCGGTGTAATCAACGTAGTATGGCCGGAGACGAATATCATGGCAATTGTTTTATATTTAAACTATTGATACCTGCTCTTCAACCAAAATAAAAGTCTATGGCACCCGGTATTCCCAGGCGGTCTCCCATCCAAGTACTGACCGGGCCCGACGTTGCTTAACTTCGGTGATCGGACGAGAACCGGTGTATTCAACGTAGTGTGGCCGTAGACGAATATCATCGCAATTGTTTTAAGTTTAAACTATTGATACCTGCTCTTCAACCAAAATAAAAGTCTACGGCACCCGGTATTCCCAGGCGGTCTCCCATCCAAGTACTGACCGGGCCCGACGTTGCTTCTTCGGTGATCGGACGAGAACCGCTGTATTCAACGTAGTGTGGCCGTAGACGAATATCATAGCAATTGTTTCATGTTTAAACTATTGATACCTGCTCTTCAACCAAAATTAAAGTCTACGGCATCCAGTATTCCCAGGCGGTCTACCATCCAAGTACTGACCGGGCCCGACGTTGCTTAACTTCGGTGATTGGACGAGAACCGGTATATTCAACGTAGTGTGGCCGTAGACGAATATCACGGCCATTGTTTTAAGTTTAAACTATTGATACCTGCTCTTCATCCAAAAACAAAGTCTACGGCATCCGGTATTCATAGGGTCTCTTCCATCCAAGTACTGACCGGGCCCAACGTTGCTTAACTTCGGTGATCGGACGATTACCGGTGTATTCAACCTAGTGTGGCCGTAGACGAATATCATGGCAATTGTTTTATGTTTAAACTATTGATACCTGCTCTTCAACCAAAATAAAAGTCTACGGCACCCGGTATTCCCATGCGGTCTCCAATCCAAGTACTGACCGTGCCCGACGAAGCTTAACTTCAATGATCGGACGAGAACCGGTGTATTCAACATTGTGCTGCCGTAGACGAATATCATAGCAATTGTTGTAAGTTTAAACTATTGATACCTGCTCTTCAACCAAAATGAAAGTCTACGGCACCCGGTATTCCCAGGCGGTCTCCCATCCAAGTACTGACCGGGCCCGACGGTGCTTAACTTAGGTGATCGGACGAGAACCGGTGTATTCAACGTAGTGTGGCTGTAGACGAATATCATAGCAATTGTTTTAAGTTTAAACTATTGATACCTGCTCTTCAACCAAAATAAAAGTCTATGGCACGGTATTATTCCCATGCGGTCTCCCATCCAAGTACTGACCGGGCCCGACGTTGCTTAACTTCGATATTCGGACGAGAACCGCTGTATTGAACGTAGTGTGGTCGTAGACGAATATCATAGCAATTGTTTCATGTTTAAACTATTGATACCTGCTCTTCAACCAAAATAAAAGTCTACGGCATCCAGTATTCCCAGGCGGTCTCCCATCCAAGTACTGACCGGGCCCGACGTTGCTTAACTTCTGTGATCGGACGATTACCGCTGTATTCAACGTAGTATGGCCGGAGACGAATATCATAGCAATTGTTTTAAGTTTAAACTATTGATACCTGCTCTTCAACCAAAATAAAAGTCTACGGCATGCGGTATTCCCAGGCGGTCTCCCATCCAAGTACTGACCGCGCCCGACGTTGTTTAACTTCGGTGATCGGACGAGAACCGCTGTATTCAACGTAGTGTGGCCGTAGACGAATATCATAGCAATTGTTTCATGTTTAAACTATTGATACCTGCTCTTCAACCAAAATTAAAGTCTACGGCATCCAGTATTCCCAGGCGGTCTCCCATCCAAGTACTGACCGGGCCCGACGTTGCTTAACTTCAGTGATCGGACGAGAACCGGTATATTCAACGTAGTGTGGCCGTAGACGAAAATCATCGCAATTGTTTCATGTTTAAACTATTGATACCTGCTCTTCAACCAAAATAAAAGTCTACGGCATCCAGTATTCCCAGGCGGTCTCCCATCCAAGTACTGACCGGGCCCGACGTTGCTTAACTTCGGTGATCGGACGAGAACCGGTATATTCAACGTAGTGTGGCCGTAGACGAATATCACGGCCATTGTTTTATGTTTAAACTATTGATACCTGCTCTTCATCCCAAAAAAAAGTCTACGGCACCCGGTATTCATAGGGGCTCTCCCATCCAAGTACTGACCGGGCCCAACGTTGCTTAACTTCGGTGATCGGACGATTACCGGTGTATTCAACGTAGTATGGCCGGAGACGAATATCATGGCAATTGTTTTATGTTTAAACTATTGATACCTGCTCTTCAACCAAAATAAAAGTCTACGGCACCCGGTATTCCCATGCGGTCTCCAATCCAAGTACTGACTGGGCCCGACGAAGCTTAACTTCAGTGATCGGACGAGAACCGGTGTATTCAACATTGTGCTGCCGTAGACGAATATCATAGCAATTGTTGTAAGTTTAAACTATTGATACCTGCTCTTCAACCAAAATGAAAGTCTACGGCACCCGGTATTCCCAGGCGGTCTCCCATCCAAGTACTGACCGGGCCCGACGGTGCTTAACTTCGGTGATCGGACGAGAACCGGTGTATTCAACGTAGTGTGGCTGTAGACGAATATCATAGCAATTGTTTTAAGTTTAAACTATTGATACCTGCTCTTCAACCAAAATAAAAGTCTACGGCACCCGGTATTCCCATGCGGTCTCCCATCCAAGTACTGACCGGGCCCGACGTTGCTTAACTTCGATCTTCGGACGAGAACCGCTGTATTCAACGTAGTGTGGCCGTAGACGAATATCATAGCAATTGTTTCATGTTTAAACTATTGATAGCTGTTCTTCAACCAAAATTAAAGTCTACGGCATCCAGTATTCCCAGGCGGTCTCCCATCCAAGTACTGACCGGGCCCGATGTTGCTTAACTTCAGTGATCGGACGAGAACCGGTATATTCAACGTAGTGTGGCCGTAGACGAAAATCATCGCAATTGTTTCATGTTTAAACCATTGATACCTGCTCTTCAACCAAAATAAAAGTCTACGGCATCCAGTATTCCCAGGCGGTCTCCCATCCAAGTACTGACCGGGCCCGACGTTGCTTAACTTCTGTGATCGGACGATTACCGGTGTATTCAACGTAGTATGGCCGGAGACGAATATCATGGCAATTGTTTTATGTTTAAACTATTGATACCTGCTCTTCAACCAAAATAAAAGTCTACGGCACCCGGTATTCCCATGCGGTCTCCCATCCAAGTACTGACCGGGCCCGACGAAGCTTAACTTCAGTGATCGGACCAGAACCGGTGTATTCAACGTTGTGCGGCCGTAGACGAATATCCGCATACAATTGTTGTAAGTTTAAACTATTCATACCTGCTCTTCAACCAAAATAAAATCTACGGCATCCAGTATTCCCAGGCGGTCTCCCATCCAAGTACTGACCGGGCCCGACGTTGCTTAACCTCGGTGATCGGACGAGAACCGGTGTATTCAATGTAGTGTGGCCGTAGACGAATATCATAGCAATTGTTTCATGTTTAAACTATTGATACCTGTTCTTCAACCAAAATTAAAGTCTACGGCATCCAGTATTCCCAGGCGGTCTCCCATCCAAGTACTGACCGGGCCCGACGTTGCTTAACTTCTGTGATCGGACGATTACCGGTGTATTCAACGTAGTATGGCCGGAGACGAATATCATGGCAATTGTTTTAAGTTTAAACTATTGATACCTGCTCTTCAACCAAAATAAAAGTCTACGGCACCCGGTATTCCCAGGCGGTCTCCCATCCAAGTACTGACCGGGCCCGACGTTGCTTAACTTCGGTGATCGGACGAGAACCGCTGTATTCAACGGTAGACGAATATCATAGCAATTGTTTCATGTTTAAACTATTGATACCTGCTCTTCAACCAAAATTAAAGTCTACGGCATCCAGTATTCCCAGGCGGTCTCCCATCCAAGTACTGACCGGGCCCGACGTTGCTTAACTTCAGTGATCGGACGAGATCCGGTATATTCAACGTAGTGTGGCCGTAGACGAAAATCATCGCAATTGTTTCATGTTTAAACCATTGATACCTGCTCTTCAACCAAAATAAATGTCTACGGCATGCAGTATTCCCAGGCGGTCTCCCATCCAAGTACTGACCGGGCCCGACGTTGCTTAACTTCGGTGATTGGACGAGAACCGGTATATTCAACGTAGTGTGGCCGTAGACGAATATCACGGCCATTGTTTTATGTTTAAACTATTGATACCTGCTCTTCATCCAAAAAAAAAGTCTACGGCATCCGGTATTCATAGGGGCTCTCCCATCCAAGTACTGACCGGGCCCAACGTTGCTTAACTTCGGTGATCGGACGATTACCGGTGTATTCAACGTAGTATGGCCGGAGACGAATATCATGGCAATTGTTTTATGTTTAAACTATTGATACCTGCTCTTCAACCAAAATAAAAGTCTACGGCACCCGGTATTCCCATGCGGTCTCCCATCCAAGTACTGACCGGGCCCGACGAAGCTTAACTTCAGTGATCGGACGAGAACCGGTGTATTCAACGTTGTGCGGCCGTAGACGAATATCATACAATTGTTGTAAGTTTAAACTATTGATACCTGCTCTTCAACCAAAATAAAAGTCTACGGCATCCAGTATTCCCAGGCGGTCTCCCATCCAAGTACTGACCGGGCCCGACGTTGCTTAACTTCGGTGATCGGACGAGAACCGGTGTATTCAACGTAGTGTGGCCGTAGACGAATATCATAGCAATTGTTTTAAGTTTAAACTATTGATACCTGCTCTTCAACCAAAATAAAAGTCTACGGCACCCGGTATTCCCATGCGGTCTCCCATCCAAGTACTGACCGGGCCCGACGAAGCTTAACTTCAGTGATCGGACGAGAACCGGTGTATTCAACGTTGTGCGGCCGTAGACGAATATCATAGCAATTGTTTTAAGTTTAAACTATTGATACCTGCTCTTCAACCAAAATAAAAGTCTACGGCACCCGCTATTGCCATGCCGTCTCCCATCCAAGTACTCACCGGGCCCGACGTTCCGTAACTTCGGTGATCGGACGAGAACCGGTGTATTTAACGTAGTGTGGCCGTAGACGAATATCATAGCAATTGTTTTAAGTTTAAACTATTGATACCTGCTCTTCAACCAAAATAAAATTCTACGGCACCCGGTATTCCAAGGCGGTCTCCCATCCAAGTACTGACCGGGCCCTACGTTGCTTAACTTCGGTGATCGGACGAGAACCGCTGTATTCAACGTAGTGTGGCCGTAGACGAATATCATAGCAATTGTTTCATGTATAAACTATTGATACCTGCTCTTCAACCAAAATTAAAGTCTACGGCATCCAGTATTCCCAGGCGGTCTCCCATCCAAGTACTGACCGGGCCCGACGTTGCTTAACTTCGGTGATCGGACGAGAACCGGTGTATTCAACGTAGTATGGCCGGAGACGAATATCATGGCAATTGTTTTATGTTTAAACTATTGATACCTGCTCTTCAACCAAAATAAAAGTCTACGGCACCCGGTATTCCCAGGCGGTCTCCCATCCAAGTACTGACCGGGCCCGACGTTGCTTAACTTCGGTGATTGGACGAGAACCGGTATATTCAACGTAGTGTGGCCGTAGACGAATATCACGGCCATTGTTTTATGTTTAAACTATTGATACCTGCTCTTCATCCAAAAAAAAAGTCTACGGCATCCGGTATTCATAGGGGCTCTCCCATCCAAGTACTGACCGGGCCCAACGTTGCTTAACTTCGGTGATCGGACGATTACCGGTGTATTCAACGTAGTATGGCCGGAGACGAATATCATGGCAATTGTTTTATGTTTAAACTATTGATACCTGCTCTTCAACCAAAATAAAAGTCTACGGCACCCGGTATTCACATGCGGTCTCCAATCCAAGTACTGACCGGGCCCGACGAAGCTTAACTTCAATGTTCGGACGAGAACCGGTGTATTCAACACGGTGCTGCCGTAGACGAATATCATAGCAATTGTTGTAAGTTTAAACTATTGATACCTGCTCTTCAACCAAAATGAAAGTCTACGGCACCCGGTATTCCCAGGCGGTCTCCCATCCAAGTACTGACCGGGCCCGACGGTGCTTAACTTCGGTGATCGGACGAGAACCGGTGTATTCAACGTAGTGTGGCTGTAGACGAATATCATAGCAATTGTTTTAAGTTTAAACTATTGATACCTGCTCTTCAACCAAAATAAAAGTCTACGGCACCCGGTATTCCCATGCGGTCTCCCATCCAAGTACTGACCGGGCCCGACGTTGCTTAACTTCGGTGATCGGACGAGAACCGGTGTATTTAACGTAGTGTGGCCGTAGACGAATATCCTTACAATTGTTGTAAGTTTAAACTATTGATATCTGCTCTTCAACCAAAATCAAAGTCTTCGGCACCCGGTATTCCCATGGGGTCTCCCATCCAAGTACTGACCGGGCCCGACATTGCTTAACTTCGATGATCGGACGAGAACCGGTGTATTCAACGTATTGTGGCCGTAGACGAATATCATAGCAATTGTTTTAAGTTTAAACTATTAATACCTGCTCTTCAACCAAAATAAAAGTCTACAGCACCCGGTATTCCCATGCGGTCTCCCATCCAAGTACTGACCGGGCCCGACGAAGCTTAACTTCGGTGATCGGACGAGAACCGGTGTATTCAACGTATTGTGGCCGTAGACGAATATCATACAATTGTTGTAAGTTTAAACTATTGATACCTGCTCTTCAACCAAAATAAAAGTCTTCGGCACCCGGTATTCCCAAGGGGTCTCCCATCCAAGTACTGACCGGGCCCGACATTGCTTAACTTCGATGATCGGACGAGAACCGGTGTATTCAACGTAGTGTGGCCGTAGACGAATATCATAGCAATTGTTTTAAGTTTAAACTATTGATACCTGCTCTTCAACCAAAATTAAATTCTACGGCACCCGGTATTCCCATGCGGTCTCCCATCCAAGTACTGACCGGGCCCGACGAAGCTTAACTTCAGTGATCGGACGAGAACCGGTGTATTCAACGTTGTGCGGCCGTAGACGAATATCATACAATTGTTGTAAGTTTAAACTATTGATACCTGCTCTTCAACCAAAATAAAAGTCTTCGGCACCCGGTATTCCCAAGGGGTCTCCCATCCAAGTACTGACCGGGCCCGACATTGCTTAACTTCGATGATCGGACGAGAACCGGTGTATTCAACGTAGTGTGGCCGTAGACGAATATCATAGCAATTGTTTTAAGTTTAAACTATTGATACCTGAAAATGAAAGTCTACGGCACCCGGTATTCCCATGCGGTCTCCCATCCAAGTACTGACCGGGCCCGACGAAGCTTAACTTCAGTGATCGGACGAGAACCGGTGTATTCAACGTTGTGCGGCCGTAGACGAATATCATACAATTGTTGTAAGTTTAAACTATTGATACCTGCTCTTCAACCAAAATAAAAGTCTTCGGCACCCGGTATTCCCAAGGGGTCTCCCATCCAAGTACTGACCGGGCCCGACGTTGCTTAACTGCGGTGATCCGACGAGAACCGGTGTATTTAACGTACGTAGTGGGGCCGTAGACGAATATCATAGCCATTGTTTCATGTTTAAACTATTGATACCTGCTCTTCAACCAAAATAAAAGTCTACGGCTTCCAGTATTCCCAGGCGGTCTCCCATCCAAGTACTGGCCGGGCCCGATGTTGCTTAACTTCGGTGATCGGACGAGAACCGATGTATTCAACGTAGTGTGGCCGTAGACGAATATCACGGCCATTGTTTTATGTTTAAACTATTGATACCTGCTCTTCATCCCCCAAAAAAGTCTACGGCACCCGGTATTCACAGGGGCTCTCCCATCCAAGTACTGACCGGGCCCGACGTTGCTTAACTTCGGTGATCGGACGAGAACCGGTGTATTCAACGTAGTATGGCCGGAGACGAATATCATGGCAATTGTTTTATGTTTAAACTATTGATACCTGCTCTTCAACCAAAATAAAAGTCTACGGCACCCGGTATTCCCATGCGGTCTCCCATCCAAGTACTGACCGGACCCGACGAAGCTTAACTTCAGTGATCGGACCAGAACCGGTGTATTCAACGTTGTGCGGCCGTAGACGAATATCCGCATACAATTGTTGTAAGTTTAAACTATTCATACCTGCTCTTCAACCAAAATAAAATCTACGGCATCCAGTATTCCCAGGCGGTCTCCCATCCAAGTACTGACCGGGCCCGACGTTGCTTAACCTCGGTGATCGGACGAGAACCGGTGTATTCAACGTAGTGTGGCCGTAGACGAATATCATAGCAATTGTTTCATGTTTAAACTATTGATACCTGTTCTTCAACCAAAATTAAAGTCTACGGCATCCAGTATTCCCAGGCGGTCTCCCATCCAAGTACTGACCGGGCCCGACGTTGCTTAACTTCTGTGATCGGACGATTACCGGTGTATTCAACGTAGTATGGCCGGAGACGAATATCATGGCAATTGTTTTAAGTTTAAACTATTGATACCTGCTCTTCAACCAAAATAAAAGTCTACGGCACCCGGTATTCCCAGGCGGTCTCCCATCCAAGTACTGACCGGGCCCGACGTTGCTTAACTTCGGTGATCGGACGAGAACCGCTGTATTCAACGTAGTGGGGCCGTAGACGAATATCATAGCAATTGTTTCATGTTTAAACTATTGATACCTGCTCTTCAACCAAAATTAAAGTCTACGGCATCCAGTATTCCCAGGCGGTCTCCCATCCAAGTACTGACCGGGCCCGATGTTGCTTAACTTCAGTGATCGGACGAGATCCGGTATATTCAACGTAGTGTGGCCGTAGACGAAAATCATCACAATTGTTTCATGTTTAAACCATTGATACCTGCTCTTCAACCAAAATAAATGTCTACGGCATCCAGTATTCCCAGGCGGTCTCCCATCCAAGTACTGACCGGGCCCGACGTTGCTTAACTTCGGTGATTGGACGAGAACCGGTATATTCAACGTAGTGTGGCCGTAGACGAATATCACGGCCATTGTTTTATGTTTAAACTATTGATACCTGCTCTTCATCCAAGAAAAAAGTCTACGGCATCCGGTATTCATAGGGGCTCTCCCATCCAAGTACTGACCGGGCCCAACGTTGCTTAACTTCGGTGATCGGACGATTACCGGTGTATTCAACGTAGTATGGCCGGAGACGAATATCATGGCAATTGTTTTATGTTTAAACTATTGATACCTGCTCTTCAACCAAAATAAAAGTCTACGGCACCCGGTATTCCCATGCGGTCTCCCATCCAAGTACTGACCGGACCCGACGAAGCTTAACTTCAGTGATCGGACCAGAACCGGTGTATTCAACGTTGTGCGGCCGTAGACGAATATCATACAATTGTTGTAAGTTTAAACTATTGATACCTGCTCTTCAACCAAAATAAAAGTCTACGGCATCCAGTATTCCCAGGCGGTCTCCCATCCAAGTACTGATCGGGCCCGACGTTGCTTAACTTCGGTGATCGGACGAGAACCGGTGTATTCAACGTAGTGTGGCCGTAGACGAATATCATAGCAATTGTTTTAAGTTTAAACTATTGATACCTGCTCTTCAACCATAATATAAGTCTACGGCACCCGGTATTCCCATGCGGTCTCCCATCCAAGTACTGACCGGGCCCGACGAAGCTTAACTTCAGTGATCGGACGAGAACCGGTGTATTCAACGTTGTGCGGCCGTAGACGAATATCATAGCAATTGTTTTAAGTTTAAACTATTGATACCTGCTCTTCAACCAAAATAAAAGTCTACGGCACCCGGTATTCCCATGCGGTCTCCCATCCAAGTACTGACCGGGCCCGACGTTGCTTAACTTCGGTGATCGGACGAGAACCGGTGTATTTAACGTAGTGTGGCCGTAGACGAATATCATAGCAATTGTTTTAAGTTTAAACTATTGATACCTGCTCTTCAACCAAAATAAAAGTCTACGGCACCCGGTATTCCCAGGCGGTCTCCCATCCAAGTACTGACCGGGCCCTACGTTGCTTAACTTCGGTGATCGGACGAGAACCGCTGTATTCAACGTAGTGTGGCCGTAGACGAATATCATAGCAATTGTTTCATGTATAAACTATTGATACCTGCTCTTCAACCAAAATTAAAGTCTACGGCATCCAGTATTCCCATGCGGTCTCCCATCCAAGTACTGACCGGGCCCGACGTTGCTTAACTTCAGTGATCGGACGAGAACCGGTATATTCAACGTAGTGTGGCCGTAGACGAAAATCATCGCAATTGTTTCATGTTTAAACCATTGATACCTGCTCTTCAACCAAAATACAAGTTTACGGCATCCAGTATTCCCAAGCGGTCTCCCATCCAAGGACTGACCGGGCCCGACGTTGCTTAACTTCTGTGATCGGACGATTACCGGTGTATTCAACGTAGTATGGCCGGAGACGAATATCATGGCAATTGTTTTATGTTTAAACTATTGATACCTGCTCTTCAACCAAAATAAAAGTCTACGGCACCCGGTATTCCCAGGCGGTCTCCCATCCAAGTACTGACCGGGCCCGACGTTGCTTAACTTCGGTGATTGGACGAGAACCGGTATATTCAACGTAGTGTGGCCGTAGACGAATATCACGGCCATTGTTTTATGTTTAAACTATTGATACCTGCTCTTCATCCCAAAAAAAAGTCTACGGCATCCGGTATTCATAGGGGCTCTCCCATCCAAGTACTGACCGGGCCCAACGTTGCTTAACTTCGGTGATCGGACGATTACCGGTGTATTCAACGTAGTATGGCCGGAGACGAATATCATGGAAATTGTTTTATGTTTAAACTATTGATACCTGCTCTTCAACCAAAATAAAAGTCTACGGCACCCGGTATTGACATGCGGTCTCCAATCCAAGTACTGACCGGGCCCGACGAAGCTTAACTTCAATGATCGGACGAGAACCGGTGTATTCAACACTGTGCTGCCGTAGACGAATATCATAGCAATTGTTGTAAGTTTAAACTATTGATACCTGCTCTTCAACCAAAATGAAAGTCTACGGCACCCGGTATTCCCAGGCGGTCTCCCATCCAAGTACTGACCGGGCCCGACGGTGCTTAACTTCGGTGATCGGACGAGAACCGGTGTATTCAACGTAGTGTGGCTGTAGACGAATATCATAGCAATTGTTTTAAGTTTAAACTATTGATACCTGCTCTTCAACCAAAATAAAAGTCTACGGCACCCGGTATTCCCATGCGGTCTCCCATCCAAGTACTGACCGGGCCCGACGTTGCTTAACTTCGGTGATCGGACGAGAACCGGTGTATTTAACGTAGTGTGGCCGTAGACGAATATCATACAATTGTTGTAAGTTTAAACTATTGATATCTGCTCTTCAACCAAAATAAAAGTCTTCGGCACCCGGTAATCCCAAGGGGTCTCCCATCCAAGTACTGACCGGGCCCGACATTGCTTAACTTCGATGATCGGACGAGAACCGGTGTATTCAACGTAGTGTGGCCGTAGACGAATATCATAGCAATTGTTTTAAGTTTAAACTATTGATACCTGCTCTTCAACCAAAATAAAAGTCTACGGCACCCGGTATTCCCATGCGGTCTCCCATCCAAGTACTGACCGGGCCCGACGAAGCTTAACTTCAGTGATCGGACGAGAACCGGTGTATTCAACGTTGTGCGGCCGTAGACGAATATCATACAATTGTTGTAAGTTTAAACTATTGATACCTGCTCTTCAACCAAAATAAAAGTCTTCGGCACCCGGTATTCCCAAGGGGTCTCCCATCCAAGTACTGACCGGGCCCGACATTGCTTAACTTCGATGATCGGACGAGAACCGGTGTATTCAACGTAGTGTGGCCGTAGACGAATATCATAGCAATTGTTTTAAGTTTAAACTATTGATACCTGCTCTTCAACCAAAATAAAAGTCTACGGCACCCGGTATTCCCATGCGGTCTCCCATCCAAGTACTGACCGGGCCCGACGAAGCTTAACTTCAGTGATCGGACGAGAACCGGTGTATTCAACGTTGTGCGGCCGTAGACGAATATCATACAATTGTTGTAAGTTTAAACTATTGATACCTGCTCTTCAACCAAAATAAAAGTCTTCGGCACCCGGTATTCCCAAGGGGTCTCCCATCCAAGTACTGACCGGGCCCGACGTTGCTTAACTGCGGTGATCCGACGAGAACCGGTGTATTCAACGTAGTGTGGCCGTAGACGAATATCATAGCCATTGTTTCATGTTTAAACTATTGATACCTGCTCTTCAACCAAAATAAAAGTCTACGGCTTCCAGTATTCCCAGGCGGTCTCCCATCCAAGTACTGGCCGGGCCCGATGTTGCTTAACTTCGGTGATCGGACGAGAACCGATGTATTCAACGTAGTGTGGCCGTAGACGAATATCACGGCCATTGTTTTATGTTTAAACTATTGATACCTGCTCTTCATCCCCCCAAAAAAGTCTACGGCACCCGGTATTCACAGGGGCTCTCCCATCCAAGTACTGACCGGGACCGACGTTGCTTAACTTCGGTGATCGGACGAGAACCGGTGTAATCAACGTAGTATGGCCGGAGACGAATATCATGGCAATTGTTTTATGTTTAAACTATTGATACCTGCTCTTCAACCAAAATAAAAGTCTATGGCACCCGGTATTCCCAGGCGGTCTCCCATCCAAGTACTGACCGGGCCCGACGTTGCTTAACTTCGGTGATCGGACGAGAACCGGTGTATTCAACGTAGTGTGGCCGTAGACGAATATCATCGCAATTGTTTTAAGTTTAAACTATTGATACCTGCTCTTCAACCAAAATAAAAGTCTACGGCACCCGGTATTCCCAGGCGGTCTCCCATCCAAGTACTGACCGGGCCCGACGTTGCTTAACTTCGGTGATCGGACGAGAACCGCTGTATTCAACGTAGTGTGGCCGTAGACGAATATCATAGCAATTGTTTCATGTTTAAACTATTGATACCTGCTCTTCAACCAAAATTAAAGTCTACGGCATCCAGTATTCCCAGGCGGTCTCCCATCCAAGTACTGACCGGGCCCGACGTTGCTTAACTTCGGTGATTGGACGAGAACCGGTATATTCAACGTAGTGTGGCCGTAGACGAATATCACGGCCATTGTTTTAAGTTTAAACTATTGATACCTGCTCTTCATCCAAAAAAAAAGTCTACGGCACCCGGTATTCATAGGGGCTCTCCCATCCAAGTACTGACCGGGCCCAACGTTGCTTATGCCCCAGTCACATTTACGCCGATTGTAGGAAAGGCGCCCGCCCGGCGAGCTTTTTGCCTAAAATCGCACGGGAATCGGGGAAATCTTACGGTCACCGGCTGATCAATCGGAGCTATCGGCCGATTAAAACACGCCGCACGGGCCGCCGCCAACTTTTAACGCGGAGTTATAATTTTCCGATGGCCGGCAGACTTTTTTTTCGACCTAACTCATCGCAAATGAACCGCTGGGGACCCGTAAGGGAGCCGTCCGATAGCCTAACGGCCACCCCACGACACCAGGCGGCATCGTACGGTCATCAAAGGATTAATTAAGAGATTAGGAAAGGCTCGGGGGCCACCTGGACCGTACGGTGTCCGGGGGGTCCTCCCGATGGCCTTATGGGCGCCGAAGGGTAATCGTACGGCGCCCGAGCGGTATCAAGAAACCGTGCGGGCGCCTACCGATTAGTCACCGGCGCCAGGCCGGCGCCAGGCCGGCGCCCGAGCGGCCCCCCGGCTCTCAGGACGGCGCCCGTCCGGCGCCCGCGCGGGTATCGTGCGGGCGCCTGAAACCAGTTGAAACCGGCCACAGACGCCCGCCCGGCGCCCCTCCGGGAAGTATATAAAGCGCCGGACGAAAACATCGGCCGGGTGCCTCAAGGCCTCCGTACGGTGCCTGGACGATGTCCGTAGGGCCACCCTACGGTCCCCGACCGTTGTCCGTTCGACTTAATCGGCGGAAATCTAATTTGTTGCCGTGCGGCGCCCGTATCTAATGTGACCGTGACCAAGTGCAATTTGAGACATCCGGGATTTGTCTCCGATGGCCGGGACATCGGGTGACCGCCCGATACCCCCTCTTCGCCCGGCGCCCGGCGGAAATGTGACTGGGGCATTAACTTCGGTGATCGGACGATTACCGGTGTATTCAACGTAGAATGGCCGGAGACGAATATCATGGCAATTGTTTTATGTTTAAACTATTGATACCTGCTCTTCAACCAAAATAAAAGTCTACGGCACCCGGTATTCCCATGCGGTCTCCAATCCAAGTACTGACCGGGCCCGACGAAGCTTAACTTCAATGATCGGACGAGAACCGGTGTATTCAACATTGTGCTGCCGTAGACGAATATCATAGCAATTGTTGTAAGTTTAAACTATTGATACCTGCTCTTCAACCAAAATGAAAGTCTACGGCACCCGGTATTCCCAGGCGGTCTCCCATCCAAGTACTGACCGGGCCCGACGGTGCTTAACTTCGGTGATCGGACGAGAACCGGGGTATTCAACGTAGTGTGGCTGTAGACGAATATCATAGCAATTGTTTTAAGTTTAAACTATTGATACCTGCTCTTCAACCAAAATAAAAGTCTATGGCACCCGGTATTCCCATGCGGTCTCCCATCCAAGTACTGACCGGGCCCGACGTTGCTTAACTTCGATATTCGGACGAGAACCGCTGTATTGAACGTAGTGTGGCCGTAGACGAATATCATAGCAATTGTTTCATGTTTAAACTATTGATACCTGTTCTTCAACCAAAATTAAAGTCTACGGCATCCAGTATTCCCAGGCGGTCTCCCATCCAAGTACTGATCGGGCCCGACGTTGCTTAACTGCAGTGATCGTACGAGAACCGGTATATTCAACGTAGTGTGGCCATAGACGAAAATCATAGCAATTGTTTCATGTTTAAACCATTGATACCTGCTCTTCAACCAAAATAAAAGTCTATGGCATCCAGTATTCCCAGGCGGTCTCCCATCCAAGTACTGACCGGGCCCGACGTTGCTTAACTTCTGTGATCGGACGATTACCGGTGTATTCAACGTAGTATGGCCGGAGACGAATATCATGGCAATTGTTTTATGTTTAAACTATTGATACCTGCTCTTCAACCAAAATAAAAGTCTACGGCACCCGGTATTCCCATGCGGTCTCCCATCCAAGTACTGACCGGGCCCGACGAAGCTTAACTTCAGTGATCGGACCAGAACCGGTGTATTCAACGTTGTGCGGCCGTAGACGAATATCATACAATTGTTGTAAGTTTAAACTAGTGATACCTGCTCTTCAACCAAAATTACAGTCTATGGCATCCAGTATTCCCAGGCGGTCTCCCATCCAAGTACTGACCGGGCCCGACGTTGCTTAACTTCGGTGACCGGACGAGAACCGGTGTATTCAACGTAGTGTGGCCGTAGACGAATATCATAGCAATTGTTTTAAGTTTAAACTATTAATACCTGCTCTTCAACCAAAATAAAAGTCTTCGGCACCCGGTATTCCCAAGGGGTCTCCCATCCAAGTACTCACCGGGCCCGACGTTGCTTAACTGCGGTGATCCGACGAGAACCGGTGTATTTAACGTAGTGTGGCCGTAGACGAATATCATAGCCATTGTTTCATGTTTAAACTATTGATACCTGCTCTTCAACCAAAATAAAAGTCTACGGCTTCCAGTATTCCCAGGCGGTCTCCCATCCAAGTACTGGCCGGGCCCGATGTTGCTTAACTTCGGTGATCGGACGAGAACCGATGTATTCAACGTAGTGTGGCCGTAGACGAATATCACGGCCATTGTTTTATGTTTAAACTATTGATACCTGCTCTTCATCCCCCCCAAAAAAGTCTACGGCACCCGGTATTCACAGGGGCTCTCCCATCCAAGTACTGACCGGACCGACGTTGCTTAACTTCGGTGATCGGACGAGAACCGGTGTAATCAACGTAGTATGGCCGGAGACGAATATCATGGCAATTGTTTTATGTTTAAACTATTGATACCTGCTCTTCAACCAAAATAAAAAGTCTATGGCACCCGGTATTCCCAGGCGGTCTCCCATCCAAGTACTGACCGGGCCCGACGTTGCTTAACTTCGGTGATCGGACGAGAACCGGTGTATTCAACGTAGTGTGGCCGTAGACGAATATCATCGCAATTGTTTTAAGTTTAAACTATTGATACCTGCTCTTCAACCAAAATAAAAGTCTACGGCACCCGGTATTCCCAGGCGGTCTCCCATCCAAGTACTGACCGGGCCGACGTTGCTTAACTTCGGTGATCGGACGAGAACCGCTGTATTCAACGTAGTGTGGCCGTAGACGAATATCATAGCAATTGTTTCATGTTTAAACTATTGATACCTGCTCTTCAACCAAAATTAAAGTCTACGGCATCCAGTATTCCCAGGCGGTCTCCCATCCAAGTACTGACCGGGCCCGACGTTGCTTAACTTCGGTGATTGGACGAGAACCGGTATATTCAACGTAGTGTGGCCGTAGACGAATATCACGGCCATTGTTTTAAGTTTAAACTATTGATACCTGCTCTTCATCCCCCCAAAAAAGTCTACGGCACTCGGTATTCATAGGGGTCTCCCATCCAAGTACTGACCGGGCCCAACGTTGCTTAACTTCGGTGATCGGACGATTACCGGTGTATTCAACGTAGTATGGCCGGAGACGAATATCATGGCAATTGTTTTATGTTTAAACTATTGATACCTGCTCTTCAACCAAAATAAAAGTCTACGGCACCCGGTATTCCCATGCGGTCTCCAATCCAAGTACTGACCGGGCCCGACGAAGCTTAACTTCAGTGATCGGACGAGAACCGGTGTATTCAACATTGTGCTGCCGTAGACGAATATCATAGCAATTGTTGTAAGTTTAAACTATTGATACCTGCTCTTCAACCAAAATGAAAGTCTACGGCACCCGGTATTCCCAGGCGGTCTCCCATCCAAGTACTGACCGGGCCCGACGGTGCTTAACTTCGGTGATCGGACGAGAACCGGGGTATTCAACGTAGTGTGGCTGTAGACGAATATCATAGCAATTGTTTTAAGTTTAAACTATTGATACCTGCTCTTCAACCAAAATAAAAGTCTATGGCACCCGGTATTCCCATGCGGTCTCCCATCCAAGTACTGACCGGGCCCGACGTTGCTTAACTTCGATATTCGGACGAGAACCGCTGTATTGAACGTAGTGTGGCCGTAGACGAATATCATAGCAATTGTTTCATGTTTAAACTATTGATACCTGTTCTTCAACCAAAATTAAAGTCTACGGCATCCAGTATTCCCAGGCGGTCTCCCATCCAAGTACTGATCGGGCCCGACGTTGCTTAACTGCAGTGATCGTACGAGAACCGGTATATTCAACGTAGTGTGGCCATAGACGAAAATCATAGCAATTGTTTCATGTTTAAACCATTGATACCTGCTCTTCAACCAAAATAAAAGTCTATGGCATCCAGTATTCCCAGGCGGTCTCCCATCCAAGTACTGACCGGGCCCGACGTTGCTTAACTTCTGTGATCGGACGATTACCGGTGTATTCAACGTAGTATGGCCGGAGACGAATATCATAGCAATTGTTTTATGTTTAAACTATTGATACCTGCTCTTCAACCAAAATAAAAGTCTACGGCACCCGGTATTCCCATGCGGTCTCCCATCCAAGTACTGACCGGACCCGACGAAGCTTAACTTCAGTGATCGGACCAGAACCGGTGTATTCAACGTTGTGCGGCCGTAGACGAATATCATACAATTGTTGTAAGTTTAAACTAGTGATACCTGCTCTTCAACCAAAATTACAGTCTATGGCATCCAGTATTCCCAGGCGGTCTCCCATCCAAGTACTGACCGGGCCCGACGTTGCTTAACTTCGGTGATCGGACGAGAACCGGTGTATTCAACGTAGTGTGGCCGGAGACGAATATCATGGCAATTGTTTTATGTTTAAACTATTGATACCTGCTCTTCAACCAAAATAAAAGTCTACGGCACCCGGTATTCCAGGCGGTCTCCCATCCAAGTACTGACCGGGCCCGACATTGCTTAACTTCGATGATCGGACGAGAACCGGTGTATTCAACGTAGTGTGGCCGTAGACGAATATCATAGCAATTGTTTTAAGTTTAAACTATTGATACCTGCTCTTCAACCAAAATAAATGTCTACGGCACCCGGTATTCCCATGCGGTCTCCCATCCAAGTACTGACCGGGCCCGACGAAGCTTAACTTCAGTGATCGGACGAGAACCGGTGTATTCAACGTTGTGCGGCCGTAGACGAATATCATACAATTGTTGTAAGTTTAAACTATTGATACCTGCTCTTCAACCAAAATAAAAGTCTACGGCATCCAGTATTCCCAGGCGGTCTCCATCCAAGTACTGACCGAGCCCGACGTTGCTTAACTTCGGTGATCGGACGAGAACCGGTGTATTCAACGTAGTGTGGCCGTAGACGAATATCATAGCAATTGTTTCATGTTTAAACTATTGATACCTGCTCTTCAACCAAAATAAAAGTCTACGGCTTCCAGTATTCCCAGGCGGTCTCCCATCCAAGTACTGGCCGGGCCCGATGTTGCTTAACTTCGGTGATCGGACGAGAACCGATGTATTCAACGTAGTGTGGCCGTAGACGAATATCACGGCCATTGTTTTATGTTTAAACTATTGATACCTGCTCTTTCATCCCCCAAAAAGTCTACGGCACCCGGTATTCACAGGGGCTCTCCCATCCAAGTACTGACCGGGACCGACGTTGCTTAACTTCGGTGATCGGACGAGAACCGGTGTAATCAACGTAGTATGGCCGGAGACGAATATCATGGCAATTGTTTTATGTTTAAACTATTGATACCTGCTCTTCAACCAAAATAAAAGTCTATGGCACCCGGTATTCCCAGGCGGTCTCCCATCCAAGTACTGACCGGGCCCGACGTTTGCTTAACTTCGGTGATCGGACGAGAACCGGTGTATTCAACGTAGTGTGGCCGTGAGACGAATATCATCGCAATTGTTTTAAGTTTAAACTATTGATACCTGCTCTTCAACCAAAATAAAAGTCTACGGCACCCGGTATTCCCAGGCGGTCTCCCATCCAAGTACTGACCGGGCCCGACGTTGCTTAACTTCGGTGATCGGACGAGAACCGCTGTATTCAACGTAGTGTGGCCGTAGACGAATATCATAGCAATTGTTTCATGTTTAAACTATTGATACCTGCTCTTCAACCAAAATTAAAGTCTACGGCATCCAGTATTCCCAGGCGGTCTCCCATCCAAGTACTGACCGGGCCCGACGTTGCTTAACTTCGGTGATTGGACGAGAACCGGTATATTCAACGTAGTGTGGCCGTAGACGAATATCACGGCCATTGTTTTAAGTTTAAACTATTGATACCTGCTCTTCATCCAAAAAAAAAGTCTACGGCATCCGGTATTCATAGGGGCTCTCCCATCCAAGTACTGACCGGGCCCAACGTTGCTTAACTTCGGTGATCGGACGATTACCGGTGTATTCAACGTAGTATGGCCGGAGACGAATATCATGGCAATTGTTTTATGTTTAAACTATTGATACCTGCTCTTCAACCAAAATAAAAGTCTACGGCACCCGGTATTCCCATGCGGTCTCCAATCCAAGTACTGACCGGGCCCGACGAAGCTTAACTTCAATGATCGGACGAGAACCGGTGTATTCAACATTGTGCTGCCGTAGACGAATATCATAGCAATTGTTGTAAGTTTAAACTATTGATACCTGCTCTTCAACCAAAATGAAAGTCTACGGCACCCGGTATTCCCAGGCGGTCTCCCATCCAAGTACTGATCGGGCCCGACGGTGCTTAACTTCGGTGATCGGACGAGAACCGGGGTATTCAACGTAGTGTGGCTGTAGACGAATATCATAGCAATTGTTTTAAGTTTAAACTATTGATACCTGCTCTTCAACCAAAATAAAGTCTATGGCACCCGGTATTCTACATGCGGTCTCCCCATCCAAGTATGACCGGGCCCGACGTTGCTTAACTTCGATCTTCGGACGAGAACCGCTGTATTCAACGTAGTGTGCCCGTAGACGAATATCATAGCAATTGTTTCATGTTTAAACTATTGATACCTGTTCTTCAACCAAAATTAAAGTCTACGGCATCCAGTATTCCCAGGCGGTCTCCCATCCAAGTACTGATCGGGCCCGACGTTGCTTAACTGCAGTGATCGTACGAGAACCGGTATATTCAACGTAGTGTGGCCATAGACGAAAATCATAGCAATTGTTTCATGTTTAAACCATTGATACCTGCTCTTCAACCAAAATAAAAGTCTATGGCATCCAGTATTCCCAGGCGGTCTCCCATCCAAGTACTGACCGGGCCCGACGTTGCTTAACTTCTGTGATCGGACGATTACCGGTGTATTCAACGTAGTATGGCCGGAGACGAATATCATGGCAATTGTTTTATGTTTAAACTATTGATACCTGCTCTTCAACCAAAATAAAAGTCTACGGCACCCGGTATTCCCAGGCGGTCTCCCATCCAAGTACTGACCGGACCCGACGAAGCTTAACTTCAGTGATCGGACCAGAACCGGTGTATTCAACGTTGTGCGGCCGTAGACGAATATCATACAATTGTTGTAAGTTTAAACTAGTGATACCTGCTCTTCAACCAAAATTACAGTCTATGGCATCCAGTATTCCCAGGCGGTCTCCCATCCAAGTACTGACCGGGCCCGACGTTGCTTAACTTCGGTGATCGGACGAGAACCGGTGTATTCAACGTAGTGTGGCCGGAGACGAATATCATGGCAATTGTTTTATGTTTAAACTATTGATACCTGCTCTTCAACCAAAATAAAAGTCTACGGCACCCGGTATTCCCAGGCGGTCTCCCATCCAAGTACTGACCGGGCCCGACATTGCTTAACTTCGATGATCGGACGAGAACCGGTGTATTCAACGTAGTGTGGCCGTAGACGAATATCATAGCAATTGTTTTAAGTTTAAACTATTGATACCTGCTCTTCAACCAAAATAAATGTCTACGGCACCCGGTATTCCCATGCGGTCTCCCATCCAAGTACTGACCGGGCCCGACGAAGCTTAACTTCAGTGATCGGACGAGAACCGGTGTATTCAACGTTGTGCGGCCGTAGACGAATATCATACAATTGTTGTAAGTTTAAACTATTGATACCTGCTCTTCAACCAAAATACAAGTCTACGGCATCCAGTATTCCCAGGCGGTCTCCATCCAAGTACTGACCGAGCCCGACGTTGCTTAACTTCGGTGATCGGACGAGAACCGGTGTATTCAACGTAGTGTGTGACCGTAGACGAATATCATAGCAATTGTTTCATGTTTAAACTATTGATACCTGCTCTTCAACCAAAATAAAAGTCTTCGGCACCCGGTATTCCCAATGGGTCTCCCATCCAAGTACTGACCGGGCCCGACATTGCTTAACTTCGATGATCGGACGAGAACCGGTGTATTCAACGTAGTGTGGCCGTATACGAATATCATAGCAATTGTTTTAAGTTTAAACTATTGATACCTGCTCTTCAACCAAAATAAAAGTCTATGGCACCCGGTATTCCCATGCGGTCTCCCATCCAAGTACTGACCGGGCCCGACGAAGCTTAACTTCAGTGATCGGACGAGAACCGGTGTATTCAACGTTGTGCGGCCGTAGACGAATATCATACAATTGTTGTAAGTTTAAACTATTGATACCTGCTCTTCAACCAAAATAAAAGTCTTCGGCACCCGGTATTCCCAAGGGTTCTCCCATCCAAGTACTGACCGGGCTCGACGTTGCTTAACTGCGGTGACCCGACGAGAACCGGTGTATTCAACGTAGTGTGGCCGTAGACGAATATCATAGCCATTGTTTCATGTTTAAACTATTGATACCTGCTCTTCAACCAAAATAAACGTCTACGGCACCCGGTATTCCCATGCGGTCTCCCATCAAAGTACTGACCGGGCCCGACGAAGCTTAACTTCAGTGATCGGACGAGAACCGGTATATTCAACGTTGTGCGGCCGTAGACGAATATCATACAATTGTTGTAAGTTTAAACTATTGATACCTGCTCTTCAACCAAAATAAAAGTCTACGGCACCCCGGGATTTTTCCCC
>CM055818.1:54896977-54924923 GCA_029582265.1 Zoroaster sp. YZ-2022 | reverse complement strand
AATAAAATAAGTGCAATTTGTTACCATGCGGTCTCCCATCCAAGTACTGACCGGGGCCGACGTTGCTGAACTTCGGTGATCGGACGAGAACCGGTGTATTCAAAGTAGTGTGGCCGTAGACGAAAATCATGGCAACTGTTTCATGTTTAAACTATTGATACCTGCTCTTCAACCAAAATAAAAGTCTACGGCACCCGGTATTCCCATGCGGTCTCCCATCCAAGTACTGACCGGGCCCGACGTTGCTTAACTTCGGTGATCGGACGAGAACCGGTGTATTCAACGTAGTGTGGCCGTAGACGAATATCATAGCAATTGTTTCATGTTTAAACTATTGATACTTGCTCTTCAACCAAAATAAAAGTCTACGGCACCCGGTATTCCCAGGCGGTCTCCCATCCAAGTACTGACCGGGCCCGACGTTGCTTAACTTCGGTGATCGGACGGGAACTGGTGTATTCAACGTAGTGTGGCCGTAGACGAAAATCATGGCAATTGTTTCATGTTTAAACTATTGATACCTGCTCTTCAACCAAAATAAAAGTCTACGGCATCCAGTATTCCCAGGCGGTCTCCCATCCAAGTACTGACCGGGCCCGACGTTGCTTAACTTCGGTGATCGGACGAGAACCGGTGTATTCAATGTAGTGTGGCCGTAGACGAATATCACGGCCATTGTTTTATGTTTAAAATATTGATACCTGCTCTTCATCCAAACAAAAAGTCTACGGCATGCGGTATTCATAGGGGCTCTCCCATCCAAGTACTGACCGGGCCCAACGTTGCTTAACTTCGGTGATCGGACGATTACCGGTGTATTCAACGTAGTATGGCCGGAGACGAATATCATGGCAATTATTTTATGTTTAAACTATTGATACCTGCTCTTCAACCAAAATAAAATTCTACAGCACCCGGTATTCCCAGGCGGTCTCCCATCCAAGTACTGACCGGGCCCGACGTTGCTTAACTTCGGTGATCAGACGAGAACCGGTGTATTCAACGTAGTGTGGCCGTAAACGAACATCATAGCAATTGTTTTAGTTTAAACTATTGATACCTGCCATTCAACCAAAATAAAAGTCTATGGCATCCAGTATTCCCAGGTGGTCTCCCATCCAAATACTGACCTGACCCGACGTTGCTTAACTTCAGTGATCGGACGAGAACCGGTATATTCAACGTAGTGTGACCGTAGACGAATATCATAGCAATTGTTTCATGTTTAAACTATTAATACCTGCTCTTCAACCAAAATAAAAGTCTACGGCACCCGGTATTCCCATGCGGTCTCCCATCCAAGTACTGACCGGGCCCGACGTAGCCTATCTTCATTGATCGGACGAGAACCGGTGTATTCAACGTAGTATGGCCGTAGACGAATATCATAGCAATTGTTTTAAGTTTAAACTATTGATACCTGCTCTTCAACCAAAATAAAAGTCTATGGCACCCGGTATTCCCAGGGGGTCTCCCATCCAAGTACTGACCGGGCCCGACGTTGCTTAACTTCGGTGATCGAACGAGAAGCGGTGTATTCAACGTAGTGTGGCCGTAGACGAATATCATAGCAATTGTTTTAAGTTTAAACTATTGATACCTGCTCTTCAACCAAAATAAAAGTCTACGGCACCCGGTATTCCCAGGCGGTCTCCCATCCAAGTTCTGACCGGGCCCGACGTTGCTTAACTTCGGCGATCGGACGAGAACCGGTGTATTCAACGTAGTGTGGCCGTAAACGAACATCATAGCAATTGTTTTAGTTTAAACTATTGATACCTGCCATTCAACCAAAATAAAAGTCTATGGCATCCAGTATTCCCAGGTGGTCTCCCATCCAAATACTGACCTGACCCGACGTTGCTTAACTTCGGCGATCGGACGAGAACCGGTGTATTCAACGTAGTGTGGCCGTAGACGAATATCACGGACATTGTTTTATGTTTAAACTATTGATACCTGCTCTTCAACCAAAATAAAAGTCTACGGCAACCGGTATTCCCAGGCGGTCTCCCATCCAAGTACTGACCGGGACCGACGTTGGTTAACTTCGGTGATCGGACGAGAACCGGTATATTCAACGTAGTGTGGCCGTAGACGAATATCATAGCAATTGTTTTAAGTTTAAACTATTGATACCTGCTCTTCAACCAAAATAAAAGTCTACGGCACCCGGTATTCCCATGCGGTCTCCCATCCAAGTACTGAGCGGGCCCGACGTTGCTTAACTTCGGTGATCAGACGAGAACCGGTGTATTCAACGTAGTGTGGCCGTAGACGAATATCATAGCAATTGTTTTAAGTTTAAACTATTGATACCTGCTCTTCAACCAAAATAAAAGTCTATGGCATCCAGTATTCCCAGGCGGTCTCCCATCCAAGTACTGACCTGGCCCGACGTTGCTTAACTTCAGTGATCGGACGAGAACCGGTATATTCAACGTAGTGTGGCCGTAGACGAATATCATAGCAATTGTTTCATGTTTAAACTATTGATACCTGCTCTTCAACCAAAATAAAAGTCTACGGCACCCGGTATTCCCATGCGGTCTCCCATCCAAGTACTGACCAGGCCCGACGTAGCTTATCTTCAGTGATCGGACGAGAACCGGTGTATTCAACGTAGTGTGGCCGTAGACGAATATCATAGCAATTGTTTTAAGTTTAAACTATTGATACCTGCTCTTCAACCAAAATAAAAGTCTACGGCACCCGATATTCCCAGGCGGTCTCCCATCCAAGTACTGAGCGGGCCCGACATTGCTTAACTTCAGTGATCGGACGAGAACCGATGTATTCAACGTAGTGTGGCCGTAGACGAATATCATAGCAATTGTTTTAAGTTTAAACTATTGATACCTGCTCTTCAATCAAAATAAAAGTCTACGGTACCCGGTATTGCCATGCGGTCTCCCATCCAAGTACTGACCGGGCCCGACGTTGCTTAACTTCAGTGATCGGACGAGAATCGGTATATTCAACGTAGTGTGGCCGTAGACGAAAATCATGGCAATTGTTTCATGTTTAAACTATTGATACCTGCTCTTCAACCAAAATTAAAGTCTACGGCATCCAGTATTCCCAGGCGGTCTCCCATCCAAGTACTGACCGGGCCCGACGTTGCTTAACTTCGGTGATCGGACGAGAACCGGTGTATTCAACGTAGTGTGGCCGTAGACGAATATCACGGACATTGTTTTATGTTTAAACTATTGATACCTGCTCTTCAACCAAAATAAAAGTCTACGGCACCCGGTATTCCCAGGCGGTCTCCCATCCAAGTTCTGACCGGGCCCGACGTTGCTTAACTTCGGCGATCGGACGAGAACCGGTGTATTCAACGTAGTGTGGCCGTAGACGAATATCATAGCAATTGTTTCATGTTTAAACTATTGATACCTGCTCTTCAACCAAAATTAAAGTCTACGCACGGCCGTTACGCACCGAAAAAAAGAGTGCGCCCTCAGTTTTCAAAAAAGGACAATCGAAAATAGACATCTTTCTACGCCCTACGAGGGCGCTGTTTGTTATTGTTCAAAAAGGGTAAAACTGCCGCTTGAATACCTAAACATTTCTAAGCTTTTCATTGGCGGAAAGGTTTATGCAAATTATTTAAAGAATGCAATTGATTGAGAAAGTATGAATAAGTCTAAAAAGGTAGAAGTTCAGAGGTCAAATGATTCTGTGGGCGAACTAGGTCGCACTGCTCAGGGGTCGTGCACGTGTAAATCTTAAATGATGCGAACGGTGTAGCTGCTGAAAATGTGTTCCAAAAGTCGTCATTTCTACGATAAATATCATTTCTACAGAATTATGCCACAGGTAAGTTGTATAAATGGACATTAATTGTAGGGATTGATGTGATATTAAAGTAGAAGGCAAGTATATTTTTCTTTCGGCGAGGTTTTAGAAAGTCTGTAAATAACGACCGAACAGTTTTGGTTTTTCGCACTGTCACATGTTTACGTATAGAAATGCATAGTTCAGTACATGTACAAAATGTACATGCATGATCGACTATCGTTAACTTAGGCCATTATCGTTAAGTAGTACATGTATATGGGGTGGGGGCGAGTTTGGGGGATTACATTGGGCACTACAGTACTGGTTCTAATTTTGAACCGTCATTTCACATGAAGTTTTACACTGACGTAGCTAAGTGAATACAGCCATGCAGTAGCAAGTGCCATATTAGTAATTGGTACAATGTACAAGATTCATGAACATTTTGTAGACAGGCCTACAGGTATAACTTTCAAATATTGACATATTTTATTGAACAGCCAATATCACTAATTTTGAACCACCCTAAGCCTAATTCATCAACATAAATAATGCACGTAGCAGATTAAAGATGGTGCACGTATACCTAAAAGTGTTTGTTTCAAACAAACCTTGTAATAATAGTTTTTATGCATTCATTTTTTTATACAGAAAATAATTATTGTTAATACCGTCATTATTTACAAATTTATACAGATGTTAAAAATGTGTACAGTTGTGACATGAAATTGTAAATGCTTTTTGTCTTTGCCAAAACTAGAATATGAAATGTATTACTATATCATTATTTGTTTATTTGATCCTTAGGGCGAGTTTTCCCACAAGAGGTTTTGACAAGAAGTTGTTCATGTACATGTATGACTGTCAGGTAAATATCTGTTCTGTACTCCACAATTATATCAACAGATTCCTTATAATATAAGTTAGTACATAGCATAATGTAACTTTTGTATATTCTATGCAAGTCACAGTCCAGCAAGAACTGTAATTATTTTCAAATTAAACCCGACTGTCCCAAACCCACCAAAATCAACGCATTGTTTTTATGAATTCTGATGGACTGAGTGTCATAGACAGTCAAAATGCTTAGGGTAGAATGTTGTATCTGGCTGCCACTATTTTACCTACATGTACCTCACCTGGTAAGGTGGAGAACATATGGATGATGATGGACATATACTTCAAATTATTCCAGGATATTTATTTCATGAAATATCAGGCATTTTTGGTATACGATGACTTCCTCAGTCATGTCAGTCTGATCTTGTAAACTCCACAATTAGTGACCAACACAGTCATTGTACATGCGTAGTGGTAACTATAATAGGATCCTTCTATTTTCTGAAGGGGAGGATTTTTTAGAAGGAAATCAAACCGAAAACTATCATAAAAGTGGATTTTAAAGATAGTTTTAAGCTTTCTGTACCACCAAAAATTGATAGAATGATTTATTTAACTAGTTAGTGGTTGCAATTTTTTTTTTAAAGCCCTTAAAAAGTGGCGGCCGGATACGACATTCTTTCCAATGCTTAGGGTGTTAGGGTTTAAATGAACTAATTTAATTAAATTAGTTAAGTGACGTATAAAGACCGCATGTCTAATTATCAAACCTACCCCCCCCCCCATTTTCCGCACTTGTTCCCAACAGCAAATTTATTCCTCACTTTTTCTTTTTTTAGCATTGATGACTTTTGACTGAACTTCTGGAGTAGTTGCCACATGGTGACGCCTCATGATTGTCATCAGTTGCTGAAGGTTGTCCCTCATCCCGCTGATGGCCCGGCGTGTTCTGTTGAACTGGGTTTGAATGAGTTCACCCCCCTGTTCATTCAGCATACCAAATCCAACACCAAACCTGCAGAGCTGCTCAATGGCATGATCTTCTAACAGATGCATTTTGGGTGTAATAGTGGCCGTTGGGAAAAGTCGTCTGTACGTCGACATAAAACTTTTGATGCAACCATCTATGTGGAAAATATGATGAGGCATTGATAATAATTGGGAATCATGAAACATTTGAATGTTTTGAATGATGGACACGACCATACGTATACCTACCGATTACTTGCAGGTCAGCATGTGCGACTCTATTTGAATGGTTGATTCCGTGGTGTACGTCAGCGAATTTGAGCAAAATTTCATGAAATTTGCTGCCAACTTCAGCTCCCTCACGTATTACTTTTTGTTGACTGGACAGTGGAATGTCGGCACATTCAAGAGTGTGGATGGTTTTTCGAGGGGCAGAGGTCAAGTCATCAATCACTTTTAGCTGCATTGTTTAAAAACGTACACAATGTTATGTTATTCACAATACTGCTCAACATGCATGCATTGTCAACTAAGCATACTGCATAAAGGTATACTATGGACTTAGATATTGACACAAATGAAAATATGTACCTGACAACATTTATGTACGTGATTTCCTACAAGGCCTTTCCATGGTATGCCTGGCGTTCTACCTTGTGACTTCAGAACATCATCAAGGGAACCAGCGACAGGTCCAGATCCAAAGGAAGGTCAGCGACAATATTTTCCTGTAAAGAACAATAACAGAAATAGTTTAATTGAAATATGTGTACTAAGCTGTTTGATTCCAATGGATTTATTTATATTAAAACAAACATTGGAAACTCACCAAATCCTGAATCTCTGCACAAACTGAAGGACGGCCTCGTTCAGAGATAAAGAAGGCCACTCATTGGTTCATGTATATGCGCTGCACATACAATGCACGCTGCCACACCTTTAAGTGCATGTACTGTATGTGCAGTGCACATCCCAATGAATGACATTGTTTTACCTTAGAATGAGGGTGCTGTTTGTGATGTCAGTCCATATATTACATGTGTGTATATTCATTATTCTAATATATATATATATATATATATATATATACTCGCCTTTCCACCAATAGGTTGACCACATCAAAAACAGTACATAGGACGACCAACGTGATTTACGTTATTATAGTTACCTAGGCATCTGAAATGTCAACTTTTTTGTTACGAAAGTTGGTCAATATTCATGCTCATTAATTACATAAAAGCAATTCAACAATCCGCCATGGAAATAAGAAATTGAGATTTTAAGGTCAAATTAACTGATTTACAAACGGTTTAACAGATAATAGGACGACCGTTGAAAAACTTATTATTTCAGGCCGATTGAGGGCGATGCAACGGGGGGGGGGCCAGAGCCGTATATAGAGAGAGTTGCGACATGGCGAGTACCGGTTTTTCTGGTCACGTGGTCTATGGGCGCCATTTTGACTCCTCAAAAAGTTTTTCCCGCGACAGCGCAGGAATGTAAGGTACGTGCTTGTTAGCGTTAGTCGAGTCCGAATGCTTCTTCCGTTCACAAACACAGTCTCATATTTTTATAATAATTATGTAATTTGTCGCTGTGAACACAGCGACAAATTACATAATTATTCTAAAAATAGGACTAGGAGACTGTGAACGGAAGTAGCATTCGGACTAACGACTAATAATATTAATACTAATATATTAGTAATAATACTTTAGTAGCTAAACCAACTTTAGTTCTAATCACCAGTGTTGAGTGCATGTGTGACGTGTCGTCGTATGCTGTGCAAGTACTAATTTTTCTCTATAATTTTTATAAATCTAACGTTAGGGTAAAATGTCATTGCTGCTGTGCTTGGACATGTCAAAACAAGTCAGACTCGGAGAAAGGTTTTAAATTGTAAAAATTTCCGAGATATTCCAGAAGAAGGAAAGCCTGGAGTGGGAAGTTAACGTTGTCGTCGTTAACTGAGTCGGTGTTAATGGCAACCAACGCCACGGCATACCCGTTTGTGAACATGGGGATATTTTCTTGTAGCCTAAAAATAGCCTAGTTGTAAAAATACATTTGTGCACAGTCATGACCGCTGCACGTACTGAATTTAAAGCTTCCGTAAACATTTTGCTACAATATTTTTTGTCTAAGGAGCCGTCGTTTTTATTGCTAATAAAAAGGGCAGGAAAGAACATGAAGAATGTTGAACCCAACCGCCACCATGCACAATGTCCGAAACTTAACGTTAATGCTAGCCGAAATAACACCAACACAACAGTTAATTCTTTCTAACGTTAAGCATGTGTTTTACTTTTAGTTTTAGCAGACGACAAAATGGCCACCATCTCACTGGTGTGCATACATTTATTGCTCCAAATCTTGTTTCTATCATCCTTTAAAGGAAAATGTGATATTTGGATTGATTCTTCACAAAGCCAAAGGGCAATATGGTTAATCGGTTATTGGTTAACCGCACTGAATATTAAAAACATAGAATTCAAAAATGGTAGGAAATTAAGGTAGTAAAAAGGATTAGATGTTAAATTTATGTTATTCACTATCTGGTAAAGTTTGTGGATTGATAGAAGAGATGGTGACAGATTTTGTATGTGGTTATTGCACAAAAAAAGGTAGCAAAAATTTTCTAGGTTTTTTCGGATAACCAAGCAGTAAAAATTTACTGAGTAGTTGTTGCAGCATATAAAAAAATGACAGGAAATTCAGGAATTAAAAAAAAAAAAAATTAATTCACCCAACCAAAGATTTGCCTATTTAACAATTTATTACCCTGTCCCCTCCCCAGAGAGCAAGTGGGCATTGGTGTTAACACAATGTAGGCCTAAATAGAATTCTTTCTCCTTTGTGAAATAAAATGTTTTTTGTTATGAAGTCTATATGTTGGCAGTGGTAAAGCAGTTAAGCACAGAAATGTATTCCTAGTGCCACAATGCTAGCAACAGGTCATGTGAGACACTGACATTTATCAGAGAACACAGTTTGGCTGTATGTGGTTTAAGTTATTTTGAACATATTCATATTTTTCAAATTTGGTTGATGTGTTACCCACTGCGTTACTAATAAAAAGCACTTCAGGTTGACACAGGTCTCTTGGTAATGTGCAGTATCTGTACTTTGATCCAATAGTGCCGTTGTGGGTGGTTCGATTCCACTGGTGCTTAATTGTTCAGAACTTGTGAGGTACACTGACACAATAATGAAAAAAAAAAAAAAAAAGTCTCAGCCATGAGAACATTATGTCCAATGGCCTAGACCACTTGACCATGGCACCCCATACACAATAGTGATTGAATACTCAATGGTTTACTCTTTCAACTAGTCTACTCATTTATTATTTTTTCATTGAGACATTTCCAAACAGGGTAAAAATGTAAAAATAAAAATTCAATTGGATAATGTGTATGTAGAAGTTTTAAAGGGAGTGTGCAACACTGGTAATTATCAAATTATTTAAAGCTTACTTGGTGTAAAGTTACTACAAGTATCAATCATCCTTTCTGAAGTGCATTATCGAAATGTACACCTAATAATATTTTGACAATAAGTTTCTATGTTCTTAAAAATTACAGCACCTCGATCCTCAAACAAAATTTTTTCTATGGAAGCTGGGAAGATTAAAACCACCGTCAGGCTTTACACCAAGTAATTTTGAAGTATCTAACTCCATGTACATCATAATAATAATAAAGATTTGTAGCGCGCACATCAGAGAGAAAAACAAAAATTGCAATCCTTTATCTCAGTGTCAGAGCTTCATCTTAAAATAATAATGCTGTATACATATTTAGTTCAGATGATGTTCATTGTGTTAATTCAAACTTTGTTTTTTAGAAAATTGTACAATACGTTTTCAGCTTAATAATAGACAACAGGGTGGCTATTGTCATGCTGATCATTTAATGCATATTTCAATGGTTAAATATTGTTACACCATCCTATTGAGATGATGTAACAATCACCATAGAAACAGCAGATCAATACAACACACCCACAACTGAGTTGTAACCCCTCAAGCTGAAATCTTTAAATTGTAGCTTCACAATGTGTGTATTGAAAATCCAAAGAGTGATTTGACATTTATTTTGTATTTATTTTGAATTGCAATCAGATTATAAAAGTGACCAAATACCATTGATTCCCAAGACACAAAAAATTAATTTGTTTAAAGTAAAAGATAAAAAAAAAAAAGAGAAAATATCCGGAACCAGGGATCATGCATTAGATACATCAAATTATCTGATAATTATTATAATGTTCAGGCCATTTCTTTTGAAAGTTTCAGACAGACACTAAATCACTTGGTAAACATAATGGCTATATCAGGGGGAGGGGCATGTGAACCAACTGCATGACTTCCTCTCGAAACAACACGAAATCTAATTTTAATCAGTAGTAATGGAAAGAGACAAATGGAAATTGCTTTCAAACCAGTCTGAGTTGGTCTTAGATAGGAGGGTTTTTTTTTTAGGTCGAAGGTGCAGGAGATGTGAGACAAAAGGTAAATATGCTGCCTCACTCTTGATGAGATTTCATCACTCCAAATGTAGAATATGATGCATCAAGCAAGACAAGCAGTGACAGAAGTGTTCAGTTTCTAAAAGGGAAATAAAAAAGGAAAACAAATTGTAATGTCATATATTGTGACCCACTCTGTGAAAATGAGTCACAAGTAGCAAATTTGAAAAATTGAGATTTCTATGTGGCTTTAATATTTTATTGATTGAAACTGACATCAATTTCAATCAATAAAATATAAAAAAATCAATGATTTTTGTGAGTAGGTGGTTTCATTTCTGTCATTTGTTTTCTTTTCGAATGCTTGTTTTCCTAAGAATTCAATTGTTAATTATGCAAATTATTGATTGTTAAAAATGGCATATCTCCATAATACAATACATCACACACCTCTAACATATACCAAATTAAAACTGATGATGTACTCTTTCAATTTTTCAAATTTGCGACTTGTGACTCATTTTCACAGAGCGGGTCACATTTACATTTTTGACATTTTAGCCTGTAATTTTGTAAAGCACCAGGAGCATGTTTATATGGATTTGGCGCTATTTAAATGTCACCCAATCTTACAAAATGAGTCTGAAGTAGCCAGAGCTGCTTTTGTGTAACACGCCCTTATACATGCTTTATCACAATATGAAACAATAGAAAATGTTAATGAATTTCACTCCTTTAAACGTCTTTATTTACAAGATACTGACATCTGTAAACAATTAATAAGATTAAACACCCCTCAGATCCAAAGAAGTGGCTTTACTTCCACATCTCATTAACAATGTGAAGGTTGCCCTCGTCAGGGGTCATGTGCTCACAATAGACCCTGATGTTGTTAAAGAATTCAAGCTTCCATCTAGCCATGCAAGTATCACTGCAGTAAAAGATCTGGCTACCTTCCAATATGACAATGAGTTAAACAACTCACCCATAACTCATCCATGCCATCCTAACACCTTCTCACTTCGAGAAAATGAAAGTATCAAATGTCCTTAGCCATTTATTTAGTGCCAGTGTGCATTATATGGTAGAATGTGAAGGGAGAAGCACCAAGAATCTCACTACAGCATGGTTCCTTGAGATCATGAATCACTGGTTTGACATTGTGTCAAGCAGGCATCATGTCATGGTATTAAGCAAGCTCCATCCTGACAAGCATGCAGAGGTGATTCAGTTTCTAAAAGATATAAAAAAGAAAATATTGTAATATCACACAAATTTAACATTTGACATTTTTTTAGCCTGTAATTTTGTAAAGCACTGGGAGCATGTATATGGATTTGGCACTATTTAAATACACGCCTTTCACAATGCGAAAATTCACAAGATATTGATATATTATATGTAAGTTTAAGATGAAGATGTATTTGTTTTACTGAGCTAAATTCCATCACAATTTTACAGCCATTTTATTAATGTTATTGCTGGATATTTTCTTAAAACAATTTTTCTTATTAAGAGTATTTTATGCACAATGTGAGTTCAGCAGATGAGAAAATGACCAACATCTCAGTCATAATTTAAAGAAAGAGTGCAGGCCCCATGATACAGCCACCACTTTTCTCTCTCGACTCTACTCTAAAAAGACAAATAGAAATACCACCATATTTCCTGAACAATATATGATTGGCTAATGTAGAGGACAAACTAGTAAACGAGAGGGAAATGTAGTAATTACTACTACTTACTAGTCAAGGCCTGTTGGGACGAGGTTGGTTTTTGTGCAAATGCTTGCAAGAATACAATTTGTGCACAATGTGATAGGCTGGCTACCATCAATCATATATACCTTGTTATCAGTAATACTAGATATAAACCCCCGTTACTGTACTGAAGTAACAGTTGAAGGCACGGCAGGGCCTACAAATATAATCTTTTGGGGGAAACATTCATTCTATCATTTCAAAAAAAATTCAAGGACAATATGTAACTGTTGTTAAATAATTTAAAAATAACCTACCTTCATGACCGTGAACGTCCATGGTCATGGTCATGACCGAGCTACGTTAGCCTGTTGATCGACCTTCAACTTATCCTGGAGACATTTCAACGACGAGGGAAGATTTCTTCTGTCACAGGCACACCATCCTCTCGTCCTTGAGTTTCCCAAGATCCAAATGGATTTTTTAAAGCAAACTTCATGATTAAAAACTGTTATTAAGTTATAACATTGATCGTCGTCGCATGCGGCAGTACTCACTTTACGCATATTTATATACGGAATGCGTACACACGATCGACACGTGAATTCGCGCACACACGTTTCTGGGAGTCAAAATGGCTTCTAATCACTAGTTGTCGCAACTCTCTCTATATACGGCTCTGGGGGGGGGGGCTGTATAGGAGAGTTGCGCGCGTCAACTTGCGATTAGAATTAAGAACTAGAAGCCATTTTGTTGCCACGAACGCGCGCGCGTGTGAATACAGCGTGTGTATGTAGTAGGCCTATTGTACGTACTATACTGTGCGCGCGGCCGGCCGTGGCCCACTAGCGCGCGCAGCATACGCAAAGAACACTGTTTGTTTTGATCATAAATGATCTTGTAAAGTTGTACTTGTACTTGCTGTATACGTAGGCCTATGTGTACTTGTAGGCCTAATTCTTTATCATAAAATTTGCGTCTGTTCTGGGTCAACCATTAGTATAGATAGATGATGGAACATATGGATCAACTCGTGGGATTATGGTTGTATGAGAATCGTCCCAAGAATCTACGAATTGCAGCTCTTTCCGGGGTTGTTGATGAAAGGTATTCATGACTAGTGACACTGACAAAGTGTTACTGTTAATAGTGTTATGTTATTGTTAATACTAAAATAGTTTTACTTTTACTTTACAACGTTATGCCAAGATTGAGGATGTTGAAATGAGTCATGCATTCGTGCACAAAATGGCCACAAAACTTACTTACTGTACATTTCTCACGTAAATTTCACGAAATGTAGCCATCGCACAGTTGCCGAAAGTTTGCGGAAAGTGTTTGCATAGGTAAGTGTACCCTAACTAGCTTTAAAATCGTGGTGTAAAATTGCACAACCAGCAAGTTTGAAATCTCAGGAAAATTGCAGTGTTTTTGTACAGTTTTTGTTACAGCCAAGGATATGGAGGGACTCCTGTGTATTGGCCATATTTATGGGGCTACCCTCTTAGTCTTAATCTTATATTCTTACTTACACATCACTGGTGGTCCTTGGGTGATGTCGCTCTAGTTCCATGCATCAAATTCTGAGCTTTCTGAGTTACTGGAAGATTCAGAATCTGAAGTTGATCGGATGGCTTCTTCACATGACTCAGTATCAGGGACTAGAGGTTGTACAGGATTATTGTTTTGAAAAAGGCCCAATCGCCCCTATTTCTACTTTCCGTGTAAAGTATACGTACATTGTAACACTAACAGGCATGTAGGAAGATGATTTTAACAGGGGGGGGGGGGGGGGGGGGGCAGATTATATTTGTGAAATTACATGTACATGTGTAGCCTGGTCTCTAAACCACACTGTTAAAGTTCCAGCAAGGATTAAATTAAAGGGTAGGGGCACCTCTTTGTGACACCAATCCTGCAAGCCAGCAGTGGTTGTAACTAGGGTCTAATTTGCAGGAGGGGGCACTCAGGGATGCACTGATTTTTAGGGGGAAAACTTCCCGGAACCACCAAATTCGCTTAAGGGAGGGGGGTGCCTGTAATAGTTTTTATCAGACACGGGTGCAAGGAAGGCAAGGAGCAATGCCCCAGATCCACATTTAACACCAAGTAGGGTGACAATGTTGAAATTTTTTGTGGTGTAGATGTATTCAGGTGCAATCTAGAACATCTAGTATAGTTATGAGAAAATGGGGTGTGGGTGAGTAAGTATTTGTGTACCAATCAAGTGTTTTTTCAGTCCAATTTTGTAGACATGGATGAATTAAGAAGGGATGCCTCCAGTTCATCTTTTAACGCCAAATTGGGGGAAAATTTTTTAATTTGAGGAAATTTTTGAAATTATTGGTGGTCTACATACATTCTGGTGCAACCTACATGTAGAAAGTCTGGAATATATTTGAAAATGAAAGGGGAGGGGTAAGTAGGCCTTTCGAAACCATGGGTGAAAGGAGAGATCGATGCCTCAAACTCCACTTTAACGCAAGTTGCAGAACAAATTGGGAACATTGGGGAAATTATTTACAATTTTGGATGGTCTATGCATTCTAGTGCAATCTAGAATGTGTAATGATGAGGCCAGGGGGAAAAAACTGAAAATGTCCACGCATAGGCCTACATGAACATTATTTTCTTTTCCAACGAAATTCCAAATTAGGAGGGGGGGGGGGGGGGGCACTGTCCTGGTCATACTAAAAGCCGACGGCGACAACATACCTTGATACCCACAAATAAACAGAGGATTGATAAGAAAAAATTTCTGTAAGTGATTCATACATGTATTGTTGCGCGGTGATAATTTCAAGAAAATGTTACTTTTTGAGTTCCGAAAAACAGTCACACATGGAGTACAGTTGGCCACCATCTTGATTAATCTCCCCTCTTCGTAGCGTAACGGTATAGTCCAAAGACATCTTTCAGGCCAAGATGGCGGCCAATCATACTCCATTTGTGATCATTTTGGGGGCTCTGAGCATTGCGGCCCCAAACTTTTTGGTTTCTAGATGCTCTGAGATGGATTCTCAGCCATTTTCAGGCACCTTTTTCCATGTCTCAAAACGAAAAAATTCCTGAGATTTTTTAAAGAAATCAATGCAAATGATGACATCAGTGTCATGGGAAAAATAATATAAATCTGGGGAAATTCCAGACGAGGCAAACGCCTCGTCTGCCCCATGCTGGCTGCGGCCCTGACTGTTTAAAAATTGTGGAATTAATTTGGGGAGACTTTGTCGCACCACCCCACCGCCCCAGTTTTTCATTCCCGAATGTTTATTGGCTGATCGTGAAGTGACGTACAATTGCACACATGCTTGGCGTGCCTGATGAGCACCATGCTATTTGCTAGTCTTTGGTATTATTGGTTGGGTCCTGTTCGTATCACCGCAATATCTGCGGCGATGTAATTGACATTAAACGCCTAACGGTACATTTATGCTTGTATTAAGTTGCAGTCCCAATTCTTTATTTGAGTTTCTACGGTAATTACGGTATTAATACGGTATTAATAACTATTATTTTATTGAGTTTTTATATTGTGTTGTGCTACTCACTTTGTTGTTAACAAAAAGCACCTCAGGTTGACACACAGTTCTCTTGGTTAAGAACCAGTACTTAAATCCAATAGTCCAGTTGTGGGTGGTTCGATTCCACCGGTGCTTTGTTCAGAACTTGTGAGGGACACTGACACAATTATTACAATTCACAAAAGGGGACAAAATCAGCAAGCAAGTACCGTATTGTGGCTCTAATGTTAGTCATACAAATAATGGCTAAAGAGACTTTGAAACATTATATTTATCCAGAAGTTTTGATACAAAAGTTATGCAGTACCAGTATCAATCATTAAACTGTTCTGCTAAAGCATGTAAATTAGAAGGAAGAAAAATGTTTGTTGCCATTCTGGTTATTTTTCAGGAGCACATATTGTTATGAAATGTTCACAAGTTATGATAACAGTGTATTTTACGTTGAATCCAAACATAACAAATAAACTGACCTAAAAAAAAGATACCTGTTGGCCTCTAGTTGTTTACATTTGTGAGAAAAGCATAACAGGAAGCACTTCAAAAGGTGTAATTTCTCAGGATGATTATATTCTTTATCTTACCACCTTCAGAACAACTAGTTTTTCTGTACAGTGTATCTCCTTGTAATGTAAATTATTCGGACGACCGCAGTCGAGCTCATTTAGAGCTTTACAATGCTAATAAGGGCTGGGGTCGCAACTCCTCTCAGCACTACCAGAAACACCAGGGCAAGCCCCTAGATAATTCTTTTACGTGCATTCAAAACACACGGGACCTACAGCTTAATGTCCCATCCGAAGGACAAAGCAATTATGGTAAAGTGTCTTGCTCAAGGACATCATGCCGTGGCCGGGATTCGAACCCACAAACCCACATGTCTAACTTGAGGGTTGAAATAACCATACATTCACACACGGGTACCAATGTTACACACTTTGTTTTAAGCATGTACTGAATCATTTTGAGCTACGACTGGATGTTCTTCTATACCCCAAGATTTAAAATAGCTAGCATTTAAAAAAATTGTTTGCGGTACCCGCTGCTAATTACAGGATTCGAACTGGCCTCTCATCACCAGGTACGCTCGGTGGTCTAGTGGTTAAGACATCTGCTCTAGAATGCGGGGGTCGTGGGTTCGAATCCCACCCGAGTAGCACTGAGTATACAGTGCTTATCATACATCAATGTAAGGGTAAAAACCAAATGAATATTCTTTATCCCAGATGAAATTGTTACATACATGTATCTATTACATTTTTTTTTGTTTCAAGCTCCGCGTTCTGTTCATTCTAAGGTTTACATGTCTTTTCCTTTATTTATACATTTCTTTGTTACCTTATTCTTATTGGCAGTAACAACTTTGTTGAATTATTCATTCAACCAATGCTTTCTTGGAAATGTTTAAAGGTCCTATGCAATGGTATTTTTTCATACTTGAATTTTTATTCTCAAAATGTGCTTTGGTATCAATAAAACACGATGTGAATTGTTATGAGTTTGCACTCGTTTTTGATATTTTATTTCATCTCATAAAAATATTTCCCATAATAAACCACAAGGGAAACTGACTGGGTACATTTTTAGATAAGATTTGGATGAACAAAGAAAAATTGACTAGAGCGGGACTCGAACCTGCGACCTCCGGATTGACATGCCGGGGCTCTACCAACTGAGCTATCTAGCCCTATATTGGCGGTCTCCCTATTTTGTCAATATCTTTGTTCGGGGGCGCCAGTCAGAAGTCATACAACCATATACTGCCCTTTAGTAAATTTTTCTTTGTTCATCCAAAAATATTTCCCCTCAGAGTTCCCGGATGTATTTTTTTGTAAAGCACGCGGTTGAGTTCTCTGTGTCACTGTGACGTAAATCCCAGATCCGGTTGTGCGCTTCCGATCTGCCGAGCAGTGAGGTTTGGTACCTAAGTGTGGCACCAATCTGACAGAATTTATGCAAATCACGTTTCCCTTTGAGGGGCAGTGCTACTTCCCTAATTTTATGTTTTAATCTTTTAATAATAAAACCAGCATGCAACAGACGACAAAGTGGCAAATATTTATTCAACTAGGCATACTTTATTCTATAGATTAATAAACAAATCCATTTCCTGACCTTTAATATAAAAATTACTTATATTTGTTTACTACTCCGAGTATGGAGGTAGAAAAGGTTATTTATTATGCTATTTTAATACGCAGGTACATTTTGATGATAAGCAGTTTGAATCTGGGCGAGCAGATGGGACGAATAAGTTGAAATGTAGTGCTGTACCCACTATACATATATATTTGCTCATGGTAGAGTCTACTACAAAGGAAGTAATCATTTGCATTCAGTTTCTGTAAAGTAAATAAAAAGAAGAGAAAATACAATGTGACGCTTTTTGTACAGTGTATATATTTTTAATAAAATTATTAAAATCATTTTTACCATGTTACTTTTCATGACAATAGTCTGTACTTTTGTAAAGTACTTGGAAACAGGTGAATGTAAAAACAAAAGGCATGACTTTACGAATTGTGCATTCAAACTTTATAAGAATGAAGACATGTACCAATAAGCGAGTTTGGTATTTTGACCATGCACTGCAATATAACTTGTTTATCCTGATCGAATTACATTTGACCTTAACGATGCAGAGCAGGCACAAGATATCAATCTCGCTATGAATCCTGGGTAAGGTCAAAGGAAATTCAGGATAAACAAGCCATTTCAGACAATGTGCAGTTGAAATAAAGAACTCGCTAATTATTTACTGTGGTGTAGTTTGGGGAAATTTTGGTGCAAGCCTACAAAGCCAACTACAAAAGCTACAAAATAGAGCAGCTAGGACAATACTATTTGCACCATATAGAACGCATGTAGATGATATGTTAAATAATCTAAACTGGATAACTTGAGAATAGAAGGCAATTTCATAATTATGTATTAATAGTCTAACCCCAGTATATCTAGCACCTTTTTACTCCATTCAACAATACTAGGGCAAATTCTGACAGGAAATTACAACTTAAAAATGGGCCAAAACATGTTTAAATTCAGAGGTGCAAAACTATGGAATGAGTTACCATATAATGTTAGAAACCAGCCAAGCATTAAGTTTTTCAAAGCCCAGTACATTAATGAAACCATAGACCTGCTCCTGCTAATTTTAATTTTGTGTTCTATTTAAATTTTATCTCTCGCATTTTCTGTAAATTATTTTTTATTTAAATTGTTATTATTGTAATTAATTTATTGTCCATGCCCATGCAATAGGATAACATCAAGTTGGGTTTACAATACAGATTGCTGTATCATTACAAGTTGTCTCATTTAGTTTTAATATTGTCTTTTAATGACTTTTATTGGTTAATCAAATTGCCTTCTCAGCATAGGCCCTAACTTTAGGGCCTATAAATTTTGTGCAGTTTTCCTATTTATTAACATTTTTAATTTAAGTTTTATTTCTTATTAATAGGCTATATTTTCTATAGTAATTTTGTATTAATTTGCTGTTTGTATTCAAATTTTTTGAAAACAGTCTTGTACTGACTGATCTGATTCTACCCAGCAGGATAAACAAGAATAAATGAATGAATGAAAAGGATGTTTATTGAATATTAGTAACAGTCCCAAATCCTCAAATTTTAATATGATTTTGCACACTCCTTAAGGTTAACAAAGAGGTTAGCACTACTACAACAGTAATCATGGTAGCCTAACTGCCATTGCCAACAGCAAGATTACAAATGAATTTATATCGAGTGTGGAAATATTGTCAACAGGACAGCACATGTGCAATAACTGTGGTTGTAAATGTTCAGACGAATGTATCATGTACGACCTGTCAACTCAAGGTACATCCGTGCTGCCTTGAATTGACAGATCGTACATAAAACAGTCGTCTGAATATTTACAACCACAGTTATTGCACATGCGTTGTCTTCTTAACAATATTTCCACACTCGATCCCACAGTTATGAGAGTTGCTCATTGCTTCACGCACAAGTTTAAAACAACCCCGAGATTGAAGATGTTGAAACGAGTTACATTAGTGCACAAAACGGCTACAAAACTTACTGACATTTCTCACAAAAGTTTGCAGAAAGTATATACAAAAAGGAAATGTGGACGTAACATTGACATGGTGTCATTGTTACATCCAAATGACACATTTTTTTTCTCATATTTTTGTTAAAAAATAATTTACATGATTTAAAACCTTCCAAAATATTCTACACCCAAATATGGATGTTACATAAAAAAACTGAATCATATGTAATGATACTTTTTAAGATATGGATAATGCAACACACTGTATCCCAACCTGATGGAATGACCCATATACAATTACCTGTACATGTACATGTATAGAATCGATGAGCATGATCTGATGAATGTAAGAGACCCAAGTTATCATTTCTTTAAAATGGTAAAAAATGTGATGTATTTGCTTCTCCTTCTTGCAAATATTCCAGCCAACATGTATTATTTTATTAAACTTTCTAGTAAGGTTTGCGGTAGCACTATGTAATGATCTCTTCATAAATTGTGGTAGTTCTGTAAGAACCGGTGGTTAAACAATGCATACCGATTGAAACGTCCAACACATGTAAAGAGATCATTACATAGCGTCATCGCAAACCTTACTACATTGTTTTCCCACCATGCAGAGTTAATTAGGCTAGTTGGTGGCTGGCCAGCCACCAACCCGGTCATTACCACGCATTGAAGACCAGGTCCTCACTGTTATTGCCATCAATAAATACCTTTTTCATGAAAGAAATGGTCAAAATTTGTCTATTTTTTGTACTCGTGTTCAAGGGCCACATTTTATCTAGTTTAGTTTTTGTGTGGTACCTTATCTCTTTTATACTACTCAAAAGAAACGCATAAGTCACTTGAAATGAATTTTTTAGGAGGGTTTACCAATTGATATGTACAAATGTACATTTAAAGTTCTCCACTGATCAAGCCTTTTGGAATGTCACGGTTCAGTGCACACCAACCAAAGGTTTGGAACCTATTTGAAGCAATCTCCTTCCTGTATTTGTCATGGGGCAGTTTCACGGGAAAGGTTGCAAAATGAAAAATAGGTAATCGATGCTTTATTTCATAGGAAGACTTTGTTGGAATTTGCTGGTTTTTGTCTCACAAGGACCTTTATGTTGTAGCAATCTCCGAAAAAAAATTCACAGTTCTATGCATTACGGTTCTCAAATTATCAGCTCACATGGGTGCTAAAGCACAAGATTTGGTGTCTCATTCACATTTTCTAGAAACTGCAATTGATGAGAAATAAAAAATAAATGCCAGGGGAACCACCCAGACTTGCAAGGACATTAAAGTATGTCCCAAAAATCTGTATACCAGATTTCATTAGGATTGGCCAGATCGTTTTTTTGTTATGCCGTTTTGAGTGAGATGTTAAATGTTTTTTCAAAATGTCCTTTCCTGAACATGGTATTTTTTTCCAGAATTAAAACAAAGGAAACACAACTTATTGCCTGTCAAAATGATGCTACATACTCCAGTAATCAAGTATAAAAAGATTGGAATTGGGAAATCACAAGTAAATTCTATACAGCAGCAGTCGCATATGCCGCGCAAAAGTACGTTAAAAATGTCCTTTCCTGAACATAGCCCACCTTTTTTTACAGGAAGTCAGAGATAACACATTTTGGACATAAACATGTACCTAGGGGTAGACTTACTAGATTTAACATACTGTAAAAAGATTCAGACTCGAACCCTGCTTGCTGTCATGACATTGTGGTTAAACTGCATTGTCCTTTCCTGAACATATAGTTTAACAGAGTACTTTGCAAAGCCATTGTTGCTTAAATTTGACGTAGTATATGCTTATATTGTCTGTAGAGTTTATGTTTTAAAATTAAAACCAACTAAATGGCAAGAAAGTGTTAGTGTTTTGTTCTTACAGGTCATTTACTCACTCATGTTTACACACATTATGAGTACACGTGTGCATATGCATTTATCTTTACAAGTCAAACTTAAATCCAATATTTGTCAGGAATTCAAGCTGATTTATAGTTTCATACCATCCCTTCCACAAAATACATGCATTAGTTTGAGCCAATTTAATTAAAATTTACTGTTTTAGTCTAGTTTCTGTGTATTAAAGTGTTCAGGAAAGGACACTTTTTTAAACAAGATTAACAACATCTGTTATACACTGTTTTAACAGTTCTTTCTGTGTGTGCAGCCATTTATTTAGTTTTACCTATGAAAAATGGAATAGTCCAGCTTATCATGCACTGATCATGCACTGATCATGCACATGTGCTCAATGTGTGCACAACACTATTGTTTTAGTACTAGTAAAAGTGTGCTTAGTTTTCAGCACTGCATGAAGTCATGCACAGTGGACATTGTATTTGAATGAGCTACATGTACAACAAGCAACATGGCAGAGAAGCTACAGATTAAATTTAGGTGGAACCTCAGAAAGAGAAAGCCATGTTTGGAAAATAAGGGGCCATGCAGAACAACTGCGTATGTAAACAAACTGAAAGAGGACAACCCAGTAAAATACGAAGTGTACAAAGCAAAGGATAGAATAAATAAGACAAAGAGCTATGTCCCAGTGGCAAAGCTGTTGGCAGAAGGAAGAAAGATGCAGCAAGCCAAATGGAATGCACAAAAGAAGAAACAACGGTCATCAAAGCTAACCGGAGATACATACAGTGCAGGCAAAAGCCAGACAAGTAAAGATAATACAGCTGATGATGAGCCGCCAACTAAAAGGTTTAAGGATATGACCCCAGAAGAGAACAAATCATACTTCAAAACAAAGATGGCTGCAAGTCGCGCAAGAAGATCACGGCAAAAACAAACGGCAGACAAAAATAAGACAAGAAAGAGAACGGCAAGAAAGGAAAAAAAGGAGGGAAACACAACATCTGAAGAAGTTGAAGATTGTAACACACCGTCCACAAGTACTGGAAGCAAGGCTACATACTACAGACAGCAGACCTCAGTCAAAAAAGGAATGCCCGAATCACCGAAAATGTATGCTAAAGTTGTTGCAGCCTTAGTGGAGACAGCAACACCCCGAAAGAAGATAGAACTGTCGGCAAGGGGCATTCGAGCTGGGCTAAACTTCGATGCTAGGGCAAAGGCAAAGCAATATGTACAGCAACGAAAGGGGAAACCCACCGATGAAAATCGACGAACACTCTACGGACTAGGCTACACATTCGGCAAGTACGGCAGGAAAAACTTTGGTTTGTCCTGGAGGATAGCTAAAATGGCCAGGAAGAGAAAAGCTGTAACTAAGCGGAAGCAAACCAAAGGGCGTGTGATACCACAAGAGCAGGAAGAAGTGATCAAAGAGTTCTGGCTAAGTTCAGAGGTGTCTCGTCCTCTAACTCTAAAGAAGAGAGTCAAGAAAAATACAGTCACGTATTTACTAGAGACGACCTACATCAATGCCTACAAGCTTTTCAAAGCCAAGCACCCAGACATTGGTGTTAAGTTTGTAAAATTCGTACAGCTGAAACCAACAAATGTCAGACATCTCAAAGCCCTTGAAAGAAAGGTATGCTGCTGCATCAAATGCGAAAACATAAAGTGGCATATCAATGCTCTGAATTCATCTGCAACTGCACATGGCCTCTCATGCCTGCGAGTACCAGATGTCAGGAGCATCTCCGAGCTCACCCTGTGTCCATATGAGAAGTATCCATGGTCTACATGCATTAAGCGTTCATGCAGTTGTTGTGGAGTAAAGGCCATAGCCAACCACTACAAACCATTGACAGATAAACACGGCCTGGAAACGGTGAAGTATAACATCTGGCAGAAAGTAGAGAAGCCCACACAAAAGACAAAGAAATTGTCACCAGTCCAGATTTATCCCGTCGAATATGCGTGGAACGAATTGGATCGCCGTGTCAGACAATGACCTGCTCAGGCATATAACGTGCACAAGCTAGCAGAGGCTCTTGCTGAAGAGCGGCGTGCCATCCCGCAAGGAACTTTGCAGCGGCTAGTGGGCTCCATGCGATGCTGAATTCTGGCTTGCATTGCAGCCAGAGGTGGCCATGCATGCTACTGAGTTATCCCGCATGCATTTGGACTACAACCACATCAGTAAATGTGCAAAATACATACATTTCTGAAAACTTGCGTTTCTTTTTTTTAGTAGTATATATGCACTGATTAACGCGATTTAGAACAAGACTGAATGTAAACACCATATATGGAAATATGGGTCTATACGCCCGTACCTGCTACCTCAGAATAGATACATTAAACTGTCCAAGGTATTTATTAATGTTCTTTAGCCAGTTCGCGCCGGAGGCCATGTTGACACGCAAATTTTTTTTGTGCCGCCGATCGGAGAGCGTCTTAACACGCATTCAGATTTTTGCGAGTTTTGTCGGTTGACTTGCTAACACGCAAATCGTGGCGTGACATAAATGTGGATGACGTGTATACTAATTTTGCCGAGGAAGGACGACTGTAATAAAAAAACTAGCCATTAGATTTTCAAAATGTCAATGAAAAAGGCGTTTATTTGGGTGTCCGGACTTCGTTTCATTGACAAAAAAAATTATTAATGGCTAGAATTTTTTTCGGGTTTTTGGCCAAAAATAAACCCGTATGGGCATCTGGGAAAACCAAGAATATTCCCGGCGCGAACTGGTTAAGCAACTGAAAACATTTTCCCCCTCTCTGTTTGATACAATTTCCTCTCTTTGCCCCGTTCATTGAAGATCTTTGTCTTTACAAGGACAATCATCTGCTTCTTTGTTCCTTTGAAGCCTTTCATGAAACGGGGATGCTCTTCAAGGAAGCTCTCCACTTGCATTTTACCTGTGAAATGAAAATTATTATTAGTAGGCATACTATTTACAGGGGCAGATCTGGAAATGTTTGCAAGCCTGTCAGATTTTTTTGACACAAAAAAAATATGTACAACATGCTTTCCAACCAGTCTCCCATTCATAATGCTCACCATATACAGATAATAACCCCTGCAAAATGTCATATTTTTTTAAATTATTGCTATAATTTTTATAACAAAAAAATGTTTGTGTCAGCCCTTAGCCAACTCTGGTGTACACCAACGTTTTTAGTACATTTCTGGTGTACTTTTAGTGTACCTGTTGTCTGCACCAGAAGTATACCAATACAAACTCTACACCAATGGACACCAATAGAGCACCAATAGAGCACCAAATTGTCTTTGTCAATTTGCAGCGTGCACCAATAGTGCACCAAATACACTTGGGCCTATTCTGAATTTCTCCTACACCAATAAGGCACCAAAATTACTTACAAATAAAGTAACCACACCAAACATGCACCAGATATACTTAGTCTGAATCAAACTGCAGATACACTTATATTAGCCTGAATCCCCCTACACCAATAAGGCACCAAATGTACTTTAAAACTTGATTCCACTTTAAAAGACTCTACAGTGTGGACATGGTTGACCAGCTATAGGTCTATCCCTTATAGAAAAATTAGCTTGCCGCAAGTTTATATATTATGCTTGCGCTCTTTTCTGCAAGGTTAAAACTAACTCACTGCAAGCTTGCCACAAGCTTATATGCAATTAATTTTTTTATTCAAATCAGTGAATTACTCAGTCCAAAAAGTAATTTATTTTCAGAAAGTACACATATGTAAATGTAGAATTATGTATGTACAATTTTGAAATAATAACACATAATATTCAATTTATGTATGATATTAAATCCCTCAATATTGTTTGGCAAATCATGAAATCTAGTAATAAAAAGACTATATAAAGTTCTATATACCTTCTATTCTGCCTCCTTTAATGTATAGGAGAATCATATATTGTTCATGCCTAAAGTATACACAAGTTTGAAATGAACCATATTTGTAATTGCTACCAAAGTGATTTTGAACATAAGTGTTTTTTCATCATTTCATCATTCTCTAGCCTATACATGGAGAATAAATAAACAACCTGATGGTCAATCATTTTACTAACCTAGCTGTGATCTGATGAGTATATTTGTGGAGGCAGCATATATTTATCAAATGTACAGGTGTACATTAATACATACTAATATGTACAACTACATGATGACTTTCCTCATACCCAAATACATTAAGTAAGTTGTTTATTTGTGTGTAACCCACTTATTGGAATTACACAGACTACAGGCAAGCAAGCTGTAATTGATACCTAATAGTGCAGTGCACATAATTTGCATTGATTATGTAATACTATCACTGTATGGGGTAGTGTGTGTAACTTCACACTGTGTGGCCATAGCTGTCTGGCCAATCATTGGACCTTAATTCATGGTCAAGCTATGTATATGCCTCTGCAGTGTGTGCTCTAAATTCAAACTGGAAGAAACAGATCTACAGTATACAGCAGTTTTTCAATGGAAGCAGTGAAATTTCAAGCAAGTTTTGTGATGCAGGATGGGATTAATGATGGTAAGATGATTGCACTTTTTCAGTCTTATGAACTGTATAAATGATTTTACTTCATGTGAATGTTCATTGTACACTATGGGCTATTGAGTGCTGCAAATACAGAAATGCTGAATGCAGTCTTGAATTGATCTGTAAACCTATTGAATTTTGCAAATGAGTGCAAACATTTTTTAGTTTTGAAATGGTGTTCATTAGTTTTGCTATTCATGTTGTATTGTAATGATTTCATTAACAACTACATGGTGTAATCATATGGTAATTCAGGAATAATTAACTGAATGATGATTGAAAAGCATGTGTAAATACTGCATGGCTCTATATATATTGCCTCTAGAAAATATTGCGGTTACATCCACATGATGGATAGATACAAGAAGTTACATGTACATATCCATTATCATTATATTTAAGAACTCATCAGGAGGTTCCTTTTCGAAAATCTAATAATTTGGGGGTGATTTACATCATGGAAAGAGCATGCATGTACCTGCATGTAGCCACATTTCAAATTTAAATTGGTGGAAGGAGAAATATCTGGCTTTTCTAATATTTGTCTCCTTTCTTTGAATACACAGACTAAGTTGTTCTACGATAAACTACATATGACTGATGCTGCTACTGTGATCAAAGATTGGATGACAACCAGCCTCTATCTCCTGATGAAGCTACATCATTTCAACATTTTCCAAAAGAGATTATATACTTCATATGCTGTTGCACAAATATACTGACATAACATGAACATTTAAATTTTGATTGTTCATTCTTAAATGGTTGTATTATTATCTTTTGGCTATACTGTTATTGTTATTATTTCAAAAATGTTATTGCACATATGTAAAAGATAATATTTAGCCAAAAATCAAACGATGAATTCATATTTGATTTACAATAAAATGATTCTCTGCATGGTCACAATCAAAATGTATCCCTTAGCCTACATACAAGCTAAATTATTATCCACCAAAGATGTCAGATATGTATAGCTACTGGTTTTATTTTACTAACCTACAAGTTTGTAGATCGACTTACATGTATGTCAGCTTGCATATTATGTGCAAGCTTAATATTTAGATCTTGGCAAATAGAAATATCTGCAAGCTCCATTAAACTGCAAGGTGTCTGTAGTTTTAGTTTGCATATTCATGCAAGCTTGCAAGATTGCAGAAAGCTTAAAATCTTGTCTGCAGCAAGCTTGCCCTAATTTTCATTTTTGGAACCCATGCAAGCTCACAGGCTTGCTGCAATGTTGTCTGCAAGCTTGCCGTGAAGCTTGTCCGCAAACTTGCTGCAATCTTGTCCGCATCAAGCTTGAACTAATTTGCATTTTTGGAAGCCAGCAATCAAGCACCATGATATTTCTGTAAGGGTATACTGCAGTTATTTTTACATGTATATACACGAAGTCTGCACTCATTTTGGTAGTTTTCCAATGTGAAGTATAAAATAAAACAGCTAGACCAATGCTTTGGTGCATGTACTAGTTTAAATAATTTGGACTACACCAAAACCATATGCACCAATGCTACACCAATATCACCACTCGTGCACTGTTGGGACTACATGTACACCAAAACTACACCAAAACCATATGCACCAATACTACACCAAATTTTTCAGCACCAAAATGCACCACTGGTGCTCTTTAGTACTAATTTAAATAATTGGGACTACACCAAAACTGCACCAACCAGTACAAATTTTAGGTTGGGTGTTTCGAGGGTACACCAAAAGTGCACCAATAACACAGCTCTGGTGTAGTTTTGGGGTACACCAATTTTTTTCAAATGCCTACACTAAAACTGCACCAACTTGGCACCAAAACGGCACTAAAGTTGGCTAAGGGAGAGCAGGAGTAAGTGTATGTGTACGAGTGTTGCATACCTTGTGTGGACCTGAGAACAATGGAGGTCCACATAATGCATGTAATTTTACCTTATGTGGACTTACCTGGTACACCAGGTCCACACAAGATTTTTCCGAATTAGATATTCTTGTTTTTCTCAAAAGTGAGCATTTTTCCAAATGAGTTTTTTGTATCAAAATGGAGTGTTTTATTGAAGGGATCGCAAGTCTGACAATTAGCTTTCAAAACAATTTTTAACCCTAACCACCCTGAATCCATCAAAATCCATCCCCCTGTATTGGAAGATTTTGGCGGATTCAGGATACCTCCACATTGAGCATGTGGCGGATTTTGATGGATTCAGGATTTCAATAGTTTTA
>CM055818.1:54876196-54896477 GCA_029582265.1 Zoroaster sp. YZ-2022 | reverse complement strand
CGATCACCGAAGTTAAGCAACGTCGGGCCCGGTCAGTACTTGGATGGGAGACCGCCTGGGAATAACGGGTGGCGTAGACTTTTATTGTGGTTGATGAGCAAGTATCAATAGTTTAAACATGAAACAATTGCTATGATATTCGTCTACGGCCACACTACGTTGAATAGACCGGTTCTCGTCCGATCACCGAAGTTAAGCAACGTCGGGCCCGGTCAGTACTTGGATGGGAGACCGCCTGGGAATACCGGGTGCCGTAGACTTTTATTTTGGTTGAAGAGCAGGTATCAATAGTTTAAACTTAAAACAATTGCTATGATATTCGTCTACGGCCACACTACGTTGAATACACCGGTTCTCTTCCGATCACCGAAGTTAAGCAACGTCGGGCCCGGTCAGTACTTGGATGGGAGACCGCCTGGGAATACCGGGTGCCGTAGACTTTTATTTTGGTTGAAGAGCAGATATCAATAGTTTAAACATAAAACAATTGCCATGATATTCGTCTTCGGACATACTACGTTGAATACACCGGTAATCGTCTGATCACTGAAGTTAAGCAACGTTGGGCCCGGTCAGTACTTGGATGGGAGAGCCCCTATGAATACCCGGTGCCGTAGACTTTTATTTTGGATGAAGAGCAGGTATCAATAGTTTAAACATAAAACAATGGCCGTGATATTCGTCTACGGCCACACTACGTTGAATACACCGGTTCTCGTCCGATCACCGAAGTTAAGCAACGTCGGGCCCGGTCAGTACTTTGATGGGAGACCGCCTGGGAATACTGGATGCCGTAGACTTTAATTTTGGTTGAAGAGCAGGTATCAATAGTTTAAACATGAAACAATTGCTATGATATTCGTGTACGGTCACACTACGTTGAATACACCGGTTCTCGTCCGATCACCGAAGTTAAGCAACGTCGGGCCCGGTCAGTACTTGGATGGGAGACCGCCTGGGTATACCGGGTGCCGTAGACTTTTATGTTGGTTGAAGAGCAGGTATCAATAGTTTAAACTTAAAACAATTGCTATGATATTCGTTTACGGCCACACTACGTTGAATACACCGGTTCTCGTCCGATCACCGAAGTTAAGCAACGTCGGGCCCGGTCAGTGCTTGGATGGGAGACCGCCTGGGAATACTAGATGCCGTAGACTTTTATTTTGGTTGAAGAGCAGGTATCAATAGTTTAAACATGAAACACTTGCCATGATTTTCGTCTACGGCAACACTACGTTGAATACACCGGTTCTCGTCCGATCACCGAAGTTAAGCAACGTCGGGCCCGGTCAGTTCTTGGATGAGAGACCGCCTGGGAATACCGGGTGGCGTAGACTTTTATTTTGGTTGAAGAGCAAGTATCAATAGTTTAAACATGAAACAATTGCTATGATATTCGTCTACGGCCACACTACGTTGAATAGACCGGTTCTCGTCCGATCACCGAAGTTAAGCAACGTCGGGCCCGGTCAGTACTTGGATGGGAGACCGCCTGGGAATACCGGGTGCCGTAGACTTTTATTTTGGTTGAAGAGCAGGTATCAATAGTTTAAACTTAAAACAATTGCTATGATATTCGTCTACGGCCACACTACGTTGAATACACCGGTTCTCGTCCGATCACCGAAGTTAAGCAACGTCGGGCCCGGTCAGTACTTGGATAGGAGACCGCCTGGGAATACCGGGTGCCGTAGACTTTTATTTTGGTTGAAGAGCAGGTATCAATAGTTTAAACTTAAAACAATTGCTATGATATTCGTCTACGGCCACACTACGTTGAATACACCGGTTCTCTTCCGATCACCGAAGTTAAGCAACGTCGGGCCCGGTCAGTACTTTGATGGGAGACCGCCTGGGAATACTGGATGCCGTAGACTTTTATTTTGGTTGAAGAGCAGGTATCAATAGTTTAAACATGAAACAATTGCCATGATTTTCGTCTACGGCCACACTACGTTGAATATACCGATTCTCGTCCGATCACTGAAATTAAGCAACGTCGGGCCCGGTCAGTACTTTGATGGGAGACCGCCTGGGAATACTGGATGCCGTAGACTTTTATTTTGGTTGAAGAGCAGGTATCAATAGTTTAAACATGAAACAATTGCCATGATTTTCGTCTACGGCCACACTACGTTGAATATACCGATTCTCGTCCGATCACTGAAGTTAAGCAACGTCGGGCCCGGTCAGTAATTGGATGGGAGACCGACTAGGAATACTAGATGCCGTAGACTTTAATTTTGGTTGAAGAGCAGGTATCAATAGTTTAAACATGAAACAATTGCTATGCTATTCGTGTACGGCCACACTACGTTGAATACACCGGTTCTCGTCCGATCACCGAAGTTAAGCAACGTCGGGCCCGGTCAGTACTTGGATGGGAGACCGCCTGGGCATACCGGGTGCCGTAGACTTTTATTTTGGTTGAAGAGCAGGTATCAATAGTTTAAACTTAAAACAATTGCTATGATATTCGTCTACGGCCGCACTACGTTGAATACACCGGTTCTCGTCCGATCACCGAAGTTAAGCAACGTCGGGCCCGGTCAGTGCTTGGATGGGAGACCGCCTGGGAATACTAGATGCCGTAGACTTTTATTTTGGTTGAAGAGCAGGTATCAATAGTTTAAACTTAAAACAATTGCTATGATATTCGTCTACGGCCACACTACGTTGAATACACCGGTTCTCGTCCGATCACCGAAGTTAAGCAACGTCGGACCCGGTCAGTACTTGGATGGGAGACCGCCTGGGAATACCGGGTGCCGTAGACTTTTATTTTGGTTGAAGAGCAGGTATCAATAGTTTAAACTTAAAACAATTGCTATGATATTCGTCTACGGCCACACTACGTTGATTACACCGGTTCTCTTCCGATCACCGAAGTTAAGCAACGTCGGGCCCGGTCAGTACTTGGATGGGAGACCGCATGGCAATACCGGGTGCCGTAGACTTTTATTTTGGTTGAAGAGCAGGTATCAATAGTTTAAACTTAAAACAATTGCTATGATATTCGTCTACGGCCGCACAACGTTGAATACACCGTTTCTCGTCCGATCACTGAAGTTAAGCTTCGTCGGGCCCGGTCAGTACTTGGATGGGAGACCGCCTGGGAATACCGGGTGCCGTAGACTTTTATTTTGGTTGAAGAGCAGGTATCAATAGTTTTAAACATAAAACAATTGCCATGATATTCGTCTCCGGCCATACTACGTTGAATACACCGGTTCTAGTCCGATCACCGAAGTTAAGCAATTGTTGAAATCGTCCCAACAAAGGATGATGTTGCAGAAGCTGCAAAACTTCTACAGGAGTATGCATCACAGCATCCACCGATAAACCCATTCCACAAGCAATTCAGAAGGCCACGGATAAGTGGACTTGGATGAAACTCAGTCAGCAAGGCAAAGCTACAGTACTGCACACAGGAGGAAGGGTAAGTTAAATAAGTTATTAAGAATTAATATCAATAGTAATAAATTGTGGTAAAAACATATCTCAGTACAAGTACAAAGATACTATCATACATGGGTTTGTCTTAATATCATAAAAATTTAAAGATAAATAAATAAATAAATACCTCATAACTTGCAATAATTTTTTTTTCATATTACTTTTATAAATAAATTGAAAAATAATTAATACAATTTTAAAACATTTTTATATAATGTTTATTTTGCAAATCAGAAGAAGAGCTGCAGAGATAGGACATATCTTCAAGCAGGTCTTCCTTAAATTTGCAGAATGTGCACACACAGAAATCAACCATGCAAATCCTTGGGGCCAAACGACATTCAGCGAACAGGTAAAATTCCTTTCCATTTCCATTTCTATGATGTGTAGCTCAGCTTATTGTAGTCAGCATATTATAGCATTGATGTATTACCACTCAATGACAATCATTACGGGAATTCTTCTTCAACAGATATTTGCATCAGAGAATTTCTCCAGCTCTATCGGGATTCATTTCCTTAGGCCAACATCTCTCCCAAGCTCCATCTCCTTGAGGATCATGCTGTAGAGCAACTACGCAACTTCGGTATAGGTTTTGGTCTACTGAATGAGCAAGGAGGGGAACTCGTTCACACAGAGTTTAATCGAGCTGGTAGGGCTGTGAGCGGTATGAAGGATGACCTTTCGAAGATGATGAGCATAATGCGTTGCCATCTAACTACCACTTTCCCCGAAGTTCACTCTGAAATGAAATAAAAGATAATGTAAAAACAAAACGATCAAATCCTAATCATTCATCAAGTGTTCTCCAACTTTGAAAAATAAAGGTTAGTGCTGGGAGTAGGGACTAATGCGAAATGGGGGTCTAATGCGAGCACAAATTGGTTGTTCTTGTTTCTGAATTCTATCTGTTGTAAATATACACTAGAGTTTTAAAACATTTAAACATGGCGGCAGAATATTAAAACTTGGCAGAAATTTATAAAGCTTGGCGGGTGCCACAGAAAGCGTGGTGGTGCACAAAGTATTGTCTACATGTTGGAGAACACTGAGGCTACTTCAATAATGAGCAAGTTCTGACAAAACAAGCGTCGACTAACCAACGTACTAACCATGGTTGCTTTACTGGTTAGAATAAGCTTTGTGGTTCTTAAACTGACACAGCCTTGTTTGCACTAGATTGTTAATGAGCGTGCACAGCCATCGACCACTTGTTGACTATGGTTCCTTGTCTGAACTTGCTTTATTATTTTTTCTATGGAGGTGGTTCTACAAACCTTTCAAGTAAATCATCTTTTTGAGGGAACAAATCAGTCCATTGTGCATCTATTTAATTCCTCCTGATCCATGATCATCAGTATCTAGACACAAGAAGGATGAAATAGTTAGAAATTATGCACGAGCAATGTAATGACAAACACTCAACTTAAGTAAAAAATGTTTGATGATTTAAATTCACGAGGCGAGGTGTGGGCAGAAGTTTTTAACCGCTATAAAGGAAAGTAAAGTCTAACGTTACCGTGTATTTAAATTTCTTCGTCATTTTAAACAGTCAAGCAATAGCTATTGATCAAACTTCATGTTGATTTTTAAATTACTCGTCGTACTGCGCACAACGGCGGATCCAGGGGGGGGCCAACGGGGGCCATGGCCCCCCCAAAAAAACCGAAGCTGTACGCCCCCCAAAAAAAAAAAAAAAAAAAAAAAAAGAAAAGAAAAGAAAAGAAAAGAAGAAAAAAAGGGGAAAAGAGACAAAACAAAACCCCACAAATTTTCGCACCATACTTGTGCAGCTAAGTCTTGCTTATACGTTCAGCTTTTGTTAAAGTATGCAAATTACAACACACTGATTGGCTACATGAATGTGTTCATAATCCTACTCACGATCCAACATTGCCACAAAATTTGCAATGGTAGTTTGTGCAGTTAAGCCAAGCTGCATTAGACGAGGCGTACACGGTGATTGTATGCATGGCTTATGCACACGCGACTGGTTGTGTGGGGTTTCCTGGATATTAGGTGAGCCATGCAACGTCCGCAATGTAGGCCTACGTTTAGACTTGGCGCGAACATCGCGTGCATAAAACGCATTTCAATCTTGTGAGTACGAGCAGGAGCAGTGACTTGAAAGATTCGTCTTCCATCGTCATATGAGCAGTAAGTATCAACGTAAAATACAGTGGGCTGTTTTGCAGCACTGTGTAGATTACACAATAATGTATGTACATACCATAACACTCTGGGGACTCCATGCGGGCACCAGCCTAACCCAGATGAGTGGCCATATCTTAAAACATGTCAATGATTGTTTTTCTGAAAATCTACCCTTTTGTAGAAAGGATCAATTTTGATCAATAATAACTGCCGTTAATTCCAGAGTTCTGTGTCATCAATGGATTATTTCAGGCGGCTTTATTTAAACATTAATTTGCATTAATAACTTTTACAACTTGCACACGATTAGCAGCGTAAGTTTGTCATAATCATACAACGCCACACCCCAGTGGAGCCGGCTAGCTCCTGTGCACGTAGCTATAGGAAAGGAAAGTGTCAATGGAAACTTTTACAGAAAAAAATGAGCCCCTCCCAACAGGACCTAGCCTACAATCACAAGGTTGCGGGTTCAAATCCAAAGCTTATCACTGAAATTTCATACTAAATCAAGTATTGTCGTCTAGACCCACAAAACAAACAAACCCCACCAGAAACGTTTTGCGCTCGCAAATACGCCCCTCCACTGAGCATTTGGCCCCCCCTAAACTTTGGGCCTAGATCCGCCGTTGACTGCGCACATGGTCATGTACGAGTGAAGGGTTTGCTCTGAGAATGTTTGTATACAAGTCCGCAAGCTTTTTCACTAGGTCTATCTTTGATTTTTTATAGGAAAGCTTTTCAAATTTAACTTGCAAACTGGATTTAGTTTTTAAGAAAAAATGCTGACTGGTCCTTTGCCTAGGTAATGAGGAAAGCACCATGTGACTCGTGAGTTGACAAAATTGATTGCAATTTGTAAATAATTCTGTGCATAATTCTGTAAATACTTTGTATGTTATTATGTAAATAAATCCAAGTAAATGTTGATTGTACATACCTATCTAAACAACTTGTAAATAATTTTGAACATAAATTGTGTAAATAATTTGTGAATTTGTGAACAGCTTAAAGTAATTATTAATTGCGCAGTAATTATTAACTTGGCCCCTAGTTTCTGACATAATTCTGTAAATAATTTGTGAATAAAGGTTCGAATTTAAGTCACACTTTCCACTTGATTAAACGTAATAAACTAATATATATATAGGATGTTCACTGCTTTAACGTTACTCCACTTCTCTGACATAACCTAACGACGTTTAACCATTAACGTTAATGAATAATGGAGATTCAACCATATGGAGGAAGGAAATGGAGACCATGGAGGTAGCGTAAAATAGGAAAGGGTATTTTCCTCCCCCAAAAAGTAATTTTTCCCCAAAAATGTCAAACACAGATAGAAAAACATGCCACTCAAAGACTAGTTTCCCCAGCAACAATTTTATATAATACACAAACAGTACTTGTGTAACGTGAACAAAACATGTGTTTACAAATTCGCATGAGACACATGCACATTTACACGTGTAAGCACTGTCTACGGAGTTTTTGTGTACAAAATGCCTCGTGTTCTTGAGACATGTCTGCATCAGAGTCATTTTCAACTCTCCGTTTTAAACTGAAAACCCCTTGGCCCAGACTTACCTTGTGGCTTAAGTGGCTCTTGATGACTTGTTTTTATTACCATCCAAGTTTCAGGAAATTCTATGGTGCAGATTTTATAAAAACAGGGCTCAAACAAGAGCGATTTCGGGAACGTTCTTCTTTCCATTCGCCGAAGTGTCACGTGATCATTTTCCGGCTGCCTAGCCCGATGTAAACAAAATTTGAATAAAATCTCCTGTTCTAAGTGACCTGCAATGAATATTCATGATATTCAAAGATTGAACTGCCAAAAAATATTTACTAGCCGATCGGAATTAAGAAGGAAGGAAGGTCACCCGGTCAACAGTTGAAGACGCATTCTTAATGAATGACGTCATAGACGCGCTGTGGTTTGGCTTTGTGCAGCCTGGCGCCTTTAGGCCAAAAGAGGGCGCCTTCTTACGCGGCTGAAACAGCCGTGGAGACCGCCTGGGAATACCGGATGCCGTAGACTTTTATTTTGGTTGAAGAGCAGGTATCAATAGTTTTAAACATAAAACAATTGCCATGATATTCGTCTCCGGCCATACTACGTTGAATACACCGGTAATCGTCCGATCACCGAAGTTAAGCAACGTCGGGCCCGGTCAGTACTTGGATGGGAGACCCCTTGGGAATACCGGGTGCCGTAGACTTTTATTTTGGATGAAGAGCAGGTATCAATAGTTTAAACATAAAACAATGGCCGTGATATTCGTCTACGGCCACACTACGTTGAATACACCGGTTCTCGTCCGATCACCGAAGTTAAGCAACGTCGGGCCCGGTCAGTACTTGGATGGGAGACCCCTCAGGAATACCGTGTGCCGAAGACTTTTATTTTGGTTGAAGAGCAGGTATCAATAGTTTAAACATAAAACAATTGCCATGATATTCGTATCCGGCCATACTACGTTGAATACACCGGTAATCGTCCGATCACCGAAGTTAAGCAACGTCGGGCCCGGTCAGTACTTCAATGGGAGAGCCCCTGTGAATACCGGGTGCCGTAGACTTTTTTGTTGGATGAAGAGCAGGTATCAATAGTTTAAACATAAAACAATGGCCGTGATATTCGTCTACGGCCACACTACGTTGAATACACCAGCGGGTTCGGACAATAGGAACGCATTGTAGGGAGGTGCCTAGATCGCTATAAGCAGCTCGTTCGGGTGGAACCGTTCGTTTCTTGTATCTAATTGAATATTCAGCGCGTCTATTTTCTCCCCTAATTAGTAGCCTTTGAGTATAGGCTTGCATGCGTAAGGCTGCAGGGACAGGCCAGCGCATTTGGATGGTAGATGTAACGTACGACGATTGGGGGTGTTTGCGCCGTCATCAGTTTCTAGTATAGTTCGATCAGCTGGCTCACCATGGAAGGAGCCTATGAAGCAATTGAGGTCAGTTATTTATCCATAATAACAAAAAAAATATATATATATATAATAATATATAGTAGATACAGATAGTAAATATAGAAGGCAGAGCACCCGGGGAGCCGGTTGCAAAGCATGATATACTATTCATGGAGTTTATTCATTTGTATGCATAACGATAGAGGGAAGGAATAGATACACTGTATAGCGGTTGGGTAGGCATAGGCAGTAATAAACACCGCTTAATCTTACCCTAATCACTTTTAGGATTATCTGGGGTTAAGGCGTAGACGCAGTGATGGCCGGCTTTCGCTGGTATGAAAGGTACTGACGTTTTGAAGTGTAGCGGAAAAAATAAAAAATAAAAAAATAAAAATAAAAAATAAAAAATATTATAACAATAATAATAACACTCATAATAAATACACAATGATAACAATGATGTTATTGTATATGAGTTGCTGCCTTCCGTTAATTTATGGTTGATATGTTCCCTGTTCTAGGAGAACGCTGGGGCCTATGGCGACTTGGGTGAGGCTGTTGGTGCATCGTTTAAAGGTCTATTCAAAATTTCTGAAAAGTGTTTTCAAGCCTTGATAGAGGATGGTTGGGACGACGCGGAGCAGTTGGGAGACTTGACGGATGCCTGGAAGGTTCAGGTCCTTGCTCTGGCCCCAAATGGGGGACAGAGGAGAAATCTTGAGAAGATGATCCAGCGAGTGGAGGCGGGTCCTTTACATGAGCAAGTACAGAAGAAAAAGCGCCGACATGAAGAGGCAGACCCACCCCCTCAAGATGCTGCAACTGGTCAGGTAGCTGACAGAGGTCAAGGCGCGGGCCCCAGCGGTGCAGTAGCCACACTAGCAACCACCAAGGACTCCACTTCAGCTCAGGTATTTTGAAGTAAAAAAAAATAAAAATCTGTACAGAGCAGACCCTGGTTTGGGCTGAAAAGAGATTCAAGGAAACGCCGCTTTGGTATGATATGGCATTGGTAGTGATAGCATTTTGTGGTGAGTTCCATTAAACGTTTACCTAAATGATACTTGTTAAAATCACACGGACGAATATTGCCGTCGGCAGCGCCGGCATGTTCGAGAAAATAGTATCAGAAAATGCGACAGCCAATTGCCTTACATCAGTTGGAATACACTGTGACCAAAACAGCACAAACGGTAACCATTATTTGCAGTTTCTCGCAAACGGGAACGAAAATTTTGATAAATTCTCATGAGTTCTTTGATACGTAGTTTATGAATTCAGTGATCACAATGTAAGCCATATTTCAAACCAATGTTGTATCATACATCTAAGGTGGAGATGTATGGGGGTTGGGTAAGCGACCCATTGTCATGTGAAGATGTAAAGGGGAAAAACCCCAGTTGGCACGGGATGATCAAAGCCTCGTTTTCAGGTTATAAGTGAGGGGTAAAGCCCCTTTGGTATGGGATGAAATTAAGGAAAATCTTCCCTCTCCGCAATCAAGTACAAAACAGGGAGATAAAAATAGTCCATTGCCTTACCGGTACTTGGTCAGTATCTTGAACCGAAATAGTTTTCCCTTTTAAAGAATGCATTGTAATCTTTTGTTGAGTCTTTGGAGTTTCTTTTAGTCTGTAACCATTTTATAGTATTCTTGTATTCCCATCTCTTTGTTTTAACTCGTAAACAATATAGCAATTTAACCCCCGGGCTACAAATACATTGTTTTAACAAACCAGAGCCAGGTTATGGGTGAAGGGTAAAGCCCCTTTGGTTTGGAATGAAATAAAGGGAAATCTTCCCTGTCGTGATGTGGAGAAAGGGAAAAGCCCTGCTGGTACAGGAGGAAGTGGAGATAAACCTCCTTTTCAGGTAATGTGGCAAGGGGGAAAAGCCCCGTGTGAGAAAGATAAAACTGAGGGTAAACCGCCATTTTAGGTTATGTGAAAAGGGGAAAAGCCCCTCTAGTGAAAGATAAATTTGAGGAAAAACATACATTTTAGGTTATGTTAAAAAGGGGACAAGCCCCGCTACAGATTTAAATGTGGAAAGCCTTGTTTTCATGGTACGGAATTAAGTTCAGGGAAAGCCTGGTTTTAGGCTATGTGTGAAAGGAGAAGCCCCGCTGGTTACCGGTTAAGATTGAGGAAGAGCCCTGTTATAGGCAAAGCCACATATTCAAGGGAACTGTCCTTACATTTATCAAATTTGCGGGGAAATTCCCGGCTCAATTACTCTATGTGGCGACGGAAAGTGGTTAGCGCTTTAAGCGTTATGCATGACGTCGGCCTTAAGCGTTATGCATGACGTCGGCCTTAAGCGTTATGCATGACGTCGGCCTTGAGCCTGCTGTGTCGCAGGTCCTATCCCAGTAGGGGGTGCAAGTGATAATAGAAGGGGACACGCCCCTGGCCAGTTATTCGTTTAGAGGTAACCAGAAGGTCCGTTCTAGACCACCGAATTATAATGTTGAATAAAGTTGTAATAAAGAACGATGTACCTCTTCCTTTTGACATCTTGTGGAATCCATTTAATTGTATGCCCAATAAAAGAAATTAATATGAATGAAAAAAATGACAAAACGGGTAAATAGATCGAAAAGGCGGTTTTGAGTTATTGGCGCCCTGCACAAGAAGGAAACCCCGGTCAAGCCCTGGTAAAGTAAATAAATAGGTAAAAAATGGATATGAATTAAAGGTGAAACTTCCATTGGGTTGATTGTTTTGGAATACAGGCCAAATCAGCTCTGGACGTCCACAAGCCCTTACGAATGGAGCTGTTGAGAGCCTGTACAGAGACCGGTTACGATAGGAATGTGGCTTACGTAATGTCTCTGATCCGTAAGTACGTGGAGGATTTCGTGCCCTTGACAACAGAGGATCTGAAGGAGAGACACCTCTATTTAAACCTCTTATCCGAGTGTACAAAACACGTAGAGGCCAAGATGCATGGCGTTGCCATGTACATCTATAAGTCTATAACAGGAGAGGATTCAGACAAACGTTTGCGGTTCGCGAGGAAACATCTGGGGTTAGCTTCGCCACCCATTGATAATAAAGGGCGTTTGGCCAATCAGACGAGTTCAGTGAGGGGCAGACAGGGTTACAGGCCAGGTTATCAGCAGTTTCGGCATCCTTTTGGGCCTCGAGGTGCTCCCGTAGCACCCAGAGGGAGAGACATATGTTACCTTTGTCAGAAAAGGGGGCATTTTGCCAGAGATTGCAAAGAAATCATATAGAGTGGGGAGCCGGCTCTGATAAGGGATGACATATTCTAGAGCAAAGCAGATGTTCTTTCAATAATGATAACAATAATAATAAATAAAATGATAAGCAAATTATAGTACTAATGATATAAACAACAATGATCAGGATTATAATGGTAAAACAACAAATAAATACATAAGAGAAGAAGGAGAAGAGCAGGTCGACGAATAAGAAATAAATACAGAGAATTGTTATATGTTCTAAGGCGGTAGGCTAATCTTTCGAACGGGCATAAACACCGCAGGAGCTCAGAGCTTTCAAATTGACAAATAAATTGTCTTCCTATTGTACCATTAAAACTATTTAGAAAAGCCCATGTCCTATTCCTGACAACAACAACAACAACAAAAAAAAAAAAATAAGAAGAATAAGAAAGACTCCTGTCTTTCTTATGGATGGAAAAAAAAAATTAAAAAAATAAAAAAAGGAAAGAGAGAAGGAAGAAATTGTCACAGAATGTGTGCCAGTAAATAAAAGTTGTAATATGGTATGTCAAGATTTGACTCATGTTTTCCCTTGATGAACTGTTTCTTAGTGGGTTTTTTCTTTCCCATTCTCTCCCTGTCTTACCATTGCAGGCATACAAGCGATACTTGGACATTCTCAAATATCATACATGGGAGTATTCATCTGAGTATTATTTTGATCCTGTAGCAGCTCAGGCCTCAAAGCGGAAACGTGGGAGATATTCATGGGTTGATATATCAGGAAGGGCGGCAGATGCTCCGTCTGGGTCCGCCCCAAAGCCGGCGGAGGTTTTAGCCGGTATTTGTTTGCCGGATTTTAATGCCCTTCGCTTTCGCGACCCCGATTTATTCGTGGCAGGTAGTTTGCACGAACAACGGGACGTTTGGGACCTCGTTTTGGCCGAATGCCCTGGAATAAGTGCACAAGTTGGGACTTGGTTACACGGTGGTGTAGATTTGTACGAGTTTTTCCAGCCCTTCCAGGGGACATACCGGGGCCGAAATTTTAAATCAGATACACCGCCTCACATGTATTTTCCGAACGCTCCCGTCTGCAGGCAGTATGTTCATTTTATTAATGACACTATTATAAAGTGCTTGATAGAGGGTTCAGTGGAGCTTCTAGGGGCAGTAAACGAGGTATCGCCCCCTAGGTGTGTAAATGCCCTATCGGTGGAACCGAGCAAGCCCAGACTAATACTGTCCATGAAAGCTCAAAATCTTTGGTGTAAAGACACGCCCTTCAAACTGGTGCCCTTGGGAGATATTGCCAAATCCATAAATAAAGGAGGCTTCTTCTCTGCAACTGACGATGCCCAAGGTTACAAGCAAATCTTCCTCACTGAAAGGTCAAAAACTGTTTGCGGATTTGAATGGGCGGGGTTCTTCTTTGTGGATTCAACGTTGCCGTTTGGCTTTAAGAATAGCGCTTATATTTATTCTACTATGGGGTTTTGTCTATCAAACTGGCAAAAAAAACAGGGGAATTCATACAGAAGTCTGGATTGACGATCGCTTTGTTGGGGAAGCCTATAGGAATTGAAGCACACAAAGAAACAAAAAGAAACAAATGTTTTGATTATTAATTGCAGAGACCGTTGGGTGCCGGTGAAGAGGAGGCCTACAAGAGGGCGTCACGGGCTTTGTACGTGGTGTGCTACATGCAATCTAAATTGGGCTATTTCATTAACCTAAAGAAAAGTCAGTTGCAACCTGTTTCGCGAATGGTCCATTTGGGTTTAGGCATCTGCTCAAAATCCTTATCATTTTGTTTACCGGAGAAAAAGAAAGCTGTATTCGCTAGAGTGAGAGAGGATATTCTGTCTGGGGAGGGAGTGCATTTGAAGACCATACAGCGTTTCATTGGGAAGTGTCAGAGCTTTGTACTAGTGTTCCCGGCTGCCCGGCTGTTTGTGCGGAAGTGTTGCGCCTTTACGCCAAACTAGATGTCGCACTGGTACCCTTGCCGCAGCCAGTACGGGATGAAGTTCTCTTCTGGCGGTTCATTGATTCTGTTTCGGAGCCAATCCCTTGGAGGCAAGAGCGACATCTAACATTGCGGCTTAGTTCAGACGCGTCAGGCTACAGATGGGGCGGTGTGCTTTCGCTCGAAAAGGAAGAAGTCTCCTTCGGAGATTACTGGCCACCAGAGATACAGACGTCAAGGGATATATGCTACAAGGAGGCCTTGGCCATTTATTTTGTCCTCATCTCAGTGATGGACCATTTATGGGACAGAAGGGTAGATGTTCAGGTGGACGCTGAAAGCCTATATCATGCATGGTCTGGTCTGAAGGCGAGGTCGACTGCTCTTGCGAGGGTCTTGAGACTCATATTTGCGTTCACTCTGGAGGCTAATTTTGATCTGCGGCTCCAGTGGGTGCCCTCTAGCGAAAATTCAGCCGATGCCCCCTCCAGGATGCTGTCCATGGCAGACTCACGACTGCCTCCCTCCCTATGGCGTTTCCTCCAAAAAGAGTTTGGGGGCGATACTGGGTTCACATGGGACCTCATGGCCTTGCCGTCAAATGTACCGAAAGGGAGAGCAGGACTTCCTCTAAAATTTTTCTCCAGATATCCAGTTCAAGGCACTGCGGGTGTGAATGTGTTTGCTCAGCCTTGCCCTAGAGGGGAAGTGTTGTATGTATCCCCCCCCCCCCTTCGTCCTTATCCCTTCACTTCTTCGGCTGTTGCGTGAGTGGGGAAACGTATCTGTGACGCTAGTTGTCCCAAGGCACTATCATCCCAGGCCTTGGTGGCCACATGTGAGGGCATCTGCTCGGAAGTCGCTGCGTCTAAGTGAGGCGGGTCAGAAGGGAGTCCTCGAGGTACCCTCCCATCAGGGTTATGTGCCCAACGCCGAGGGGTTTCCGTTTGAGCTCTGGGCGTTCAGCTGTTATTTTCCCCCAGGGCCCAACTTACATTATGAGGTGTGTGCCATGACCGATAAGAAGTCAATCTTACTAGTGTCGGACTCCATGTTCAAAGGTATTACCAAGTTTGCTTGGCCGTCCTTCCTAAAGGTCGAGGTAAATGTATATGGTGGGGCAAAGATGGCAGCTCTATGCAGGATCTTAGCATCGTCATGACGAGTACAAAAGCTGGATGTTGCTGTTTTGCATGGCGGTGTTAATGACATCAGTAAGGCAAAAAGCACGGCTGGAGCTGAGGAGCTACTGGTAGTCTTCAAGGCCGCGTCCAGGCAGTTACGGGTCCAAAATCCAGAGGTTCATTTCGTGCTGTCAGGGATTTGCCAGACACGAAACTTTGTCGTCAATCGCCAGATAGCCGTTTTGAATTCAACACTCAAGGAACTATGTGATGGTTCCGGCTGGCATTTTCTGTCGAACGATCACATTTACCAGAACGACCTTAAAGACCAGGTGCATCTGACAGTGGGGGGCAGCTTGAAACTTCATCGTCGTTTGCAGATGTGCCTAAGGTCCATTTGTGGTGGACGCGTGGGGGTATCCGTACATCCGGAGGCAGAGCAACCTTTAGTCTCATCACCTTAACTTGAGATTAATCTGCCGTTGGGGTCTTACATTTGACACGTTTTCCTTTTAATGCAGCTGACTAGAGTGAAGACCAGGCTGGTGGAGCTGAACCGCAAACTGGACGAACGTCCCTACAACAAGCAAAAGAGCCGTTTGGTGAACACTTTCGATAAATTTCTAAAGGATAATCATCATTCGGGTTACTACACCGATGGCTACAGCCTGGAAACAACAACTCCAGAGGATATTATAACATTTTTAGTAGAATGAGATGCGAAAGGGAAGACTCAAGTGCACGTTGTGGGTTGTCCTAATCTAGGGAGACAAGGATCCCACGGATGTGGGTGTCAAAGCTATCTGGCAGCGGGGACGGTGGATTCATACATCGGGGAATTTAGAGCACACTTTAATTCGCTTGGCAGTAGACAGCCGTGGACCCCAAGAATCAAGGAGGGAAACCCATGCATATCAGAGCGGGTCAAAATATATTTAAAAGCCATCCGACTGGAGCAAGCGGAGGCGCACGTCACACCTAGACAAGCTGTCCCAATATTTTCTGACAAGATGCGATGGTTGGTTGGTGAGATTCGGGGGCGTATTGCGGGTTTGGTGGAAGCGGAGGAGCCAAGTTTCATCAAGCACTACATTCTTCACAGGGTTCTGGCGTTTTTTCTCTCTCTTTGGTGGGCCAGGGATAGGGCGGCGGACTTAGGCCGCGCAAAAACATGTGAGGTGACGAGGATTGATGGCAGGGATTTGCTGCTAAATCACACAGTGAGAGAGGGAGGCTCTTCTTGTATTATCCTACCAAAGTTAGACGAGGGGGAGATGGATCCGGCTGGAGCAATTGATAGTATGGTCGCCATGACACGCGTGCATGGATTTGACTTGACTGGAGGTTATCTCTTTCGCCCATGTACACTAGCTCGACGGTTCTTGGCAAATAAGCCGTTCACTGGAAACAATCCCAACAATCGGCTAAAACTGTATTTCTCCGCTTCTTCGGATCCCAGTGACCGCGCCCTAAGGGCGCATGGTAGTAGGGCCGGAGTTGCCACCACTCTGAGGGTTTTAGGAGCGTCGGAACAGCAGGTGATGGACCATTGTAGGTGGGCTACGCGTCGAACTTTCAAACACTACACGGAGGTTGAACGCGTCACAAGGCGTTCCGGTACGGTTCAATTGCTTCGGGTTGCAGTATACACTGATGATGGAGGTGGCCAGGCTTCGGCTTCGGACCATGCCGGGAATTCTATCGCCGGTTAAATTCTGGCTTCAAAGTGGAAGCGGCATTTCAAGCACCAGATGTCGCCTGTGAATCAGCAGGCCTGCGGATTAGTTTGAGTTTTCAAGTCTAGAGCACAAAGATGGTAGATACAGAAAATAAATAGTCAAACAAGTAAATCAATTAGGCAAATATATAAAAAGTATGAAATAAATTAAACTAAGCTTGGCAGGTGAAAGTGGTTCATTATTGTAATAGTCAGCATCAGATCACCAGGCCTTTAGAAGTGGGTTGAGATACGGGAGGGGTCGAAGGGTTACCCTGGGGGGCAAGTGTGGGGTCCGGCGGGAGGCGGAGCGAAGCTTCGTTTCTACCCAGTCCTCAACAATTGTAGAAGCCAGAGCCCGAGAAGAATGCAGTGATGCAAATAGTAAGCTATTTGCATCACTGTGAACGTTGAGGGCGACTGAAGATACTTCAGTCGCGATTCTGGCGGATCGGAGGATGAGGTAGGAGCGGAGACTGTGTCACGCACGAGGGGTCACTAAATTCCCCCCCCCCACCCACCCTCCCCTTTTTGAGTAGTCTGTTCAGGGGCTCGGGTTTCTACGCTCGCGTCGTTTCTACGCAGTCCTCAACAATTGTAGAAGCCAGAGCCCGAGAAGAATGCAGTGATGCAAATAGTAAGCTAAGCAATGTCGGGCCCGGTCAGTACTTGGATGGGAGACCGCCTGGGAATACTGAATGCCGTAGACTTTTATTTTGGTTGAAGAGCAGGTATCAATAGTTTAAACATGAAACAATTGCCATGATTTTCGTCTACGGCCACACTACGTTGAATATACCGGTTCTCGTCCGATCACTGAAGTTAAGCAACGTCGGGCCCGGTCAGTACTTGGATGGGAGACCGCCTGGGAATACTGGATGCCGTAGACTTTTATTTTGGTTGAAGAGCAGGTATCAATAGTTTAAACATGAAACAATTGCTATGATATTCGTCTACGGCCACAATACGTTGAATACACCGGTTCTCGTCCGATCACCGAAATTAAGCAACGTCGGGCCCGGTCAGTACTTGGATGGGAGACCGCCTGGGAATACCGGGTGCCGTAGACTTTTATTTTGGTTGAAGAGCATGTATCAATAGTTTAAACTTAAAACAATTGCTCTGATATTCGTCTACGGCCACACTACGTTGAATACACCGGTTCTCGTCCGATCACCGAAGTTAAGCAACGTCGGGCCCGGTCAGTACTTGGATGGGAGACCGCCTGGGAATACCGGGTGCCGTAGACTTTTATTTTGGTTGAAGAGCAGGTATCAATAGTTTAAACTTACAACAATTGCTATGATATTCGTCTACGGCCACACTACGTTGAATACACCGGTTCTCCTCCGATCACCGAAGTTAACCAACGTCAGACCCGGTCAGTACTTGGATGGGAGACCGCATGGGAATACCGGGTGCCGTAGACTTTTATTTTGGTTGAAGAGCAGGTATCAATAGTTTAAACATGAAACAATTGCTATGATATTCGTCTACGGCCACACTACGTTGAATACACCGGTTCTCGTACGATCACCAAAGTTAAGCTTCGTCGGGCCCGGTCAGTACTTGGATGGGAGACCCCTTGGGAATACCGGGTGCCAAACACTTTTATTTTGGTTGAAGAGCAGGTATCAGTAGTTTAAACATGAAACAATTGCTATGGTATTCGTCTACGGCCACACTTCGTTGAATACACCGGTTCTCGTCCGATCACCGAAGTTAAGCTTCGTCGGGCCCGGTCAGTACTTGGATGGGAGACCGCATGGGAATACCGGGTGCCGTAGACTTTTATTTTGGTTGAAGAGCAGGTATCAATAGTTTAAACTTAAAACAATTGCTCTGATATTCGTCTACGGCCACACTACGTTGAATACACCGGTTCTCGTCCGATCACCGAAGTTAAGCAACTTTGGGCCCGGTCAGTACTTGGATGGGAGACCGCCTGGGAATACTGGATGCCGTAGACTTTTGTTTTGGTTGAAGAGCAGGTATCAATAGTTTAAACATGAAACAATTGCCATGATTTTCGTCTACGGCCACACTACGTTGAATATACCGGTTCTCGTCCGATCACTGAAGTTAAGCCACGTCGGGCCCGGTCAGTACTTGGATGGGAGACCGCCTGGGAATACTGGATGCCGTAGACTTTTATTTTGGTTGAAGAGCAGGTATCAATAGTTTAAACATGAAACAATTGCTATGATATTCGTCTACGGCCACACTACGTTGAATACACCGGTTCTCGTCCGATCACCGAAGTTAAGCAACGTCGGGCCCGGTCAGTACTTGGATGGGAGACCGCCTGGGAATACCGGGTGCCGTAGACTTTTATTTTGGTTGAAGAGCATGTATCAATAGTTTAAACTTAAAACAATTGCGATGATATTCGTGTACGGCCACACTACGTTGAATACACCGGTTCTCGTCCGATCACCGAAGTTAAGCAACGTCGAGCCCGGTCAGTACTTGGATGGGAGACCGCCTGGGAATACTGGATGCCGTAGACTTTTATTTTGGTTGAAGAGCAGGTATCAATAGTTTAAACATGAAACAATTGCCATGATTTTCGTCTACGGCCACACTACGTTGAATATATCTGTTCTCGTCCGATCACTCGAGGGAGGTACCCACGACTTTATTCGAACGTTGCACCTCTCCTCTTTTCAGTGGCAACCCTATCCCCTAGGGAATTAATTATATTAAAATTGTTCTCTGCATTCCCCATTGACTTTTTACATCCAAATGACTTCCCCACATGCCCTGCTATTGTCTAGAATTATTTTCAACCCCCAGATGACAAGACGTTGGCATAACACCTCCTCTTTTCAGTGGCACCCTAATTTACCTACTGTAAAAAACAGTAGGGCTCCCGTTTCGGAGGTTGTAATTATATTAAAAATTGTTCTCTGCATTCCCCATTGACTTTTTACATCTAAATGACTTCCACACATGCCCAGCTATTGTTTGGTATTATTTACAAACCCAGATGACACACAACGGCTGTGTAGTGTATCTATCTCCTGTATAATCTTGCAAACAGTAAACAACCGTCTGGTTTATCTCTCCGGCATGTAACCCAACCATGACCCAACCCAGACACTCTGTCTGGGGGTTGGGAGTTATACCTAAGCACTAGCTGTCACCAAGACATCAAACAACACAGTCTGATGGTCAACAGATGGTTCCACTTATCAGTGGGTTAGATTTGGGGGGGGTCTTTATGTTTACACAATGGATGGTTGATTTTGTGCACAGATATATGGCAGTAATTTCTTTTCCAGCCCAGAAAAAAAACTACACAGCTCTGGGAACTGACACCCCTTCTAAGATATGTGGAATGGTCCCCTTTAGGATATCAATGACTCTCAGCCATCTGTGGGTTTTTTTTCTGGGAGAAACAATGAAATACATAAAATCTGCCTCTACCAAGAGGAGGGCTCCCTCGCCGGAGGGTTAAGCAACGTCGAGCCCGGTCAGTACTTGGATGGGAGACCGCCTGGGAATACTGGATGCCGTAGACTTTAATTTTGGTTGAAGAGCAGGTATCAATAGTTTAAACATGAAACAATTGCTATGATAATCGACTACAGCCACACTACGTTGAATACACCGGTTCTCATCCGATTACCGAAGTTAAGCAACGTCGGGCCCGGTCAGTACTTGGATGGGAGACCGCTTGGGAATACCGGGTGCCATAGACTTTTATTTTGGTTGAAGAGCAGGTATCAATAGTTTAAACTTAAA
>CM055818.1:54839659-54875696 GCA_029582265.1 Zoroaster sp. YZ-2022 | reverse complement strand
CTGCGCACTGTTGTGGCAATGACTAAGCAGTATGGAGCTCTCAATAGTAGTTTTTTAAGCCGCAAAATAAATTGTTAGGCCAAACAGAGCCGAAACTCATCGGCAAGGTAGAAGAAAATACAGCTCTTTGATTGGACAACAGTACAGCAAACCAGTTGTCTGAGCATGCGCAGTTTACTTAGAGAAAATGAATGACGTCACCCTTAATGACGTACGATCTTTCGGCCAACCTCTAGGCCCAGATTAGCCGGTTATACAGACCAGAGCGTCTAGGCTCTGGGCCCCCTGCCGCTCCGTAAGTGCTGGCCATCATTCTGCATACACCTAGCTTCTATACCTAGTGCATGCACTGTGTGGCACGCCGCGACTCACACACACGGCAGGCGGAAATGAATACGCGCGGCCGGTGTGGACAAACGGTGTTTTGGCATACAAGGGCTGATTAATTATTCATGAGTTGTACATCGAACGATAGCTCGCGCGCTGTGCTCTGTGTGTGTGTACCAAGTTTAATGTTGATTTCTCTCCGAAGCGCGAAATTCAAAAACGAAATGCAGGCCGCAAAGTGATGGAAGTTGTCTTCATCGCTCGATAATTCCGGAATGGAATAAGCTACGGAAATAACATTTGTATCATTGGAAAGCCCGTGAGTTACTTGTTAACCTAGCATACATATCTATGAATGTCAGATCTGGGGGACAAGTCTCATTTCGATGGAGCGGGTCACAATTGCTATGATATTCGTCTACGGCCACACTACGTTGAATACACCGGTTCTCGTCCGATCACCGAAGTTAAGCAACGTCGGGCCCGGTCAGTATTTGGATGGGAGACCGCCTGGGAATACCGGGTGCCGTAGACTTTTATTTTGGTTGAAGAGCAGGTATCAATAGTTTAAACTTAAAACAATTGCTATGATATTCGTCTACGGCCACACTACGTTGAATACACCGGTTCTCGTCCGATCACCGAAGTTAAGCAACGTCGGGCCCGGTCAGTACTTGGATGGGAGACCGCCTGGGAATACCGGGTGCCGTAGACTTTTATTTTGGTTGAAGAGCAGGTATCAATAGTTTAAACTTACAACAATTGGTATGATATTCGTCTGCGGCCGCACAACGTTGAATACACCGGTTCTCGTCCGATCACTGAAGATAAGCTTCGTCGGGGCCGGTCAGTACTTGGATGGGAGACCGCATGGGAATACCGGGTGCCGTAGACTTTTATTTTGGTTGAAGAGCAGGTATCAATAGTTTAAACATGAAACAATTGCTATGATATTCGTCTACGGCCACACTACGTTGAATATACCGGTTCTCGTCCGATCACTGAAGTTAAGCAACGTCGGGCCCGGTCAGTACTTGGATGGGAGACCGCCTGGGAATACTGGATGCCATAGACTTTTATTTTGGTTGAAGAGCAGGTATCAATAGTTTAAACATGAAACAATTGCTATGATATTCGTCTACGGCCACACTACGTTGAATACACCGGTTCTCGTCCGATCACCGAAGTTAAGCAACGTCGGGCCCGATCAGTACTTGGATGGGAGACCGCCTGGGAATACCGGGTGCCGTAGACTTTTATTTTGGTTGAAGAGCATGTATCAATAGTTTAAACTTAAAACAATTGCTATGATATTCGTCTACGGCCACACTACGTTGAATACACCGGTTCTCGTCCGATCACCGAAATTAAGCAACGTCGGGCCCGGTCAGTACTTGGATGGGAGACCGCCTGGGAATACCGGGTGCCGTAGACTTTTATTTTGGTTGAAGAGCAGGTATCAATAGTTTAAACTTATAACAATTGCTATGATATTCGTCTACGGCTGCACAACGTTGAATACACCGTTTCTCGTCCGATCACTGAAGTTAAGCTTCGTCGGGCCCGGTCAGTACTTGGATGGGAGACCGCATGGGAATACCGGGTGCCGTAGACTTTTATTTTGGTTGAAGAGCAGGTATCAATAGTTTAAACTTAAAACAATTGCTATGATATTCGTCTACGGCCACACTACGTTGAATACACCGGTTCTCGTCCGATCACCGAAGTTAAGCAACGTCGGGCCCGGTCAGTACTTGGATGGGAGACCGCCTGGGAATACCGGGTGCTGTAGAATTTTATTTTGGTTGAAGAGCAGGTATCAATAGTTTAAACATAAAACAATTGCCATGATATTCGTCTCCGGCCATACTACGTTGAATACACCGGTAATCGTCCGATCACCGAAGTTAAGCAACGTCGGGCCCGATCAGTACTTGGATGGGAGACCGCCTGGGAATACCGGGTGCCGTAGACTTTTATTTTGGTTGAAGAGCATGTATCAATAGTTTAAACTTAAAACAATTGCTATGATATTCGTCTACGGCCACACTACGTTGAATACACCGGTTCTCGTCCGATCACCGAAATTAAGCAACGTCGGGCCCGGTCAGTACTTGGATGGGAGACCGCCTGGGAATACCGGGTGCCGTAGACTTTTATTTTGGTTGAAGAGCAGGTATCAATAGTTTAAACTTATAACAATTGCTATGATATTCGTCTACGGCTGCACAACGTTGAATACACCGTTTCTCGTCCGATCACTGAAGTTAAGCTTCGTCGGGCCCGGTCAGTACTTGGATGGGAGACCGCATGGGAATACCGGGTGCCGTAGACTTTTATTTTGGTTGAAGAGCAGGTATCAATAGTTTAAACTTAAAACAATTGCTATGATATTCGTCTACGGCCACACTACGTTGAATACACCGGTTCTCGTCCAATCACCGAAGTTAAGCAACGTCGGGCCCGGTCAGTACTTGGATGGGAGACCGCCTGGGAATACCGGGTGCTGTAGAATTTTATTTTGGTTGAAGAGCAGGTATCAATAGTTTAAACATAAAACAATTGCCATGATATTCGTCTCCGGCCATATTACGTTGAATACACCGGTAATCGTCCGATCACCGAAGTTAAGCAACGTTGGGCCCGGTCAGTACTTGGATGGGAGAGCCCCTATGAATACCGGGTGCCGTAGACTTTTTTTTAGGATGAAGAGCAGGTATCAATAGTTTAAACATAAAACAATGGCCGTGATATTCGTCTACGGCCTGACTACATTGAATACACCGGTTCTCGTCCGATCACGGAAGTTAAGCAACGTCGGGCCCAGTCAGTACTTGGATGGGAGACCGCCTGGGAATACTGGATGCCATAGACATTTATTTTGGTTGAAGAGCAGGTATCAATAGTTTAAACATGAAACAATTGCTATGATATTCGTCTACGGCCACACTACGTTGAATACACCGGTTCTCGTCCGATCACCGAAGTTAAGCAACGTCGGGCCCGGTCAGTACTTGGATGGGAGACCGCCTGGGAATACCGGGTGCCGTAGACTTTTATTTTGGTTGAAGAGCAGCTATCAATAGTTTAAACTTAAAACAATTGCTATGATATTCGTCTACGGCCACACTACGTTGAATACACCGGTTCTCGTCCGATCACCGAAGTTAAGCAACGTCGGGCCCGGTCAGTACTTGGATGGGAGACCGCCTGGGAATACCGGGTGCCGTAGACTTTTATTTTGGTTGAAGAGCAGGTATCAATAGTTTAAACTTACAACAATTGGTATGATATTCGTCTACGGCCGCACAACGTTGAATACACCGGTTCTCGTCCGATCACTGAAGATAAGCTACGTCGGGCCCGGTCAGTACTTGGATGGGAGACCGCATGGGAATACCGGGTGCCGTAGACTTTTATTTTGGTTGAAGAGCAGGTATCAATAGTTTAAACATGAAACAATTGCTATGATATTCGTCTACGGCCACACTAGGTTGAATATACCGGTTCTCCTCCGATCACTGAAGTTTAGCAACGTCGGGCCCCGTCAGTACTCGGATGGGAGACCGTTTGGGAATACTGGATGCCATAGAATTTTATTTTGGTTGAAGAGCAGGTATCAATAGTTTAAACATGAAACAATTGCCATGAATTTCGTCTACGGCCACACTACGTTGAATACACCGGTTCTCGTCCGATCACCGAAGTTAAGCAACGTCGGGCCCGGTCAGTACTTGGATGGGAGACCGCCTGGGAATACCGGGTGCCGTAGACTTTTATTTTGGTTGAAGAGCAGATATCAATAGTTTAAACATAAAACAATTGCCATGATATTCGTCTACGGCCACACTACGTTGAATACACCGGTTCTCGTCCGATCACCGAAGTTAAGCAACGTCGGGCCCGGTCAGTACTTGGATGGGAGACCGCCTGGGAATACCGGGTGCCGTAGACTTTTATTTTGGTTGAAGAGCAAGTATCAATAGTTTAAACATGAAACAATTGCTATGATATTCGTCTACGGCCACACTACGTTGAATACACCGGTTCTCGTCCGATCACCGAAGTTAAGCAACGTCGGGCCCGGTCAGTACTTGGATGGGAGACCGCCTGGGAATACCGGATGCCGTAGACTTTTATTTTGGTTGAAGAGCAGGTATCAATAGTTTAAACATAAAACAATTGCCATGATATTCGTCTCCGGACATACTACGTTGAATACACCGGTTCTCGTCCGATCACCGAAGTTAAGCAACGTCGGGCCCGGTCAGTACTTGGATGGGAGACCGCCTGGGAATACCGGGTGCCGTAGACTTTTATTTTGGTTGAAGAGCAGGTATCAATAGTTTAAACATAAAACAATGGCCGTGATATTCGTCTACGGCCACACTACGTTGAATACACCGGTTCTCGTCCGATCACCGAAGTTAAGCAACGTCGGGCCCGGTCAGTACTTGGATGGGAGACCGCCTGGGAATACCGGATGCCGTAGACTTTTATTTTGGTTGAAGAGCAGGTATCAATAGTTTAAACATGAAACAATTGCCATGATATTCGTCTACGGCCACACTACGTTGAATACACCGGTTCTCGTCCGATCACCGAAGTTAAGCAACGTCGGGCCCGGTCAGTACTTGGATGGGAGACCGCCTGGGAATACTGGATGCCGTAGACTTTTATTTTGGTTGAAGAGCAGGTATCAATAGTTTAAACATGAAACAATTGCTATGATATTCGTCTACGGCCACACTACGTTGAATACACCGGTTCTCGTCCGATCACTGAAGTTAAGCAACGTCGGGCCCAGTCAGTACTTGGATGGGAGACCGCCTGGGAATACTGGATGCCATAGACTTTTATTTTGGTTGAAGAGCAGGTATCAATAGTTTAAACATGAAACAATTGCTATGATATTCGTCTACGGCCACACTACGTTGAATACACCGGTTCTCGTCCGATCACCGAAGTTAAGCAACGTCGGGCCCGGTCAGTACTTGGATGGGAGACCGCCTGGGAATACCGGGTGCCGTAGACTTTTATTTTGGTTGAAGAGCAGGTATCAATAGTTTAAACTTAAAACAATTGCTATGATATTCGTCTACGGCCACACTACGTTGAATACACCGGTTCTCGTCCGATCACCGAAGTTAAGCAACGTCGGGCCCGGTCAGTACTTGGATGGGAGACCGCCTGGGAATACCGGGTGCCGTAGACTTTTATTTTGGTTGAAGAGCAGATATCAATAGTTTAAACATAAAACAATTGCCATGATATTCGTCTCCGGACATACTACGTTGAATACACCGGTAATCGTCTGATCACTGAAGTTAAGCAACGTTGGGCCCGGTCAGTACTTGGATGGGAGAGCCCCTATGAATACCCGGTGCCGTAGACTTTTATTTTGGATGAAGAGCAGGTATCAATAGTTTAAACATAAAACAATGGCCGTGATATTCGTCTACGGCCACACTACGTTGAATACACCGGTTCTCGTCCGATCACTGAAGTTAAGCAACGTCGGGCCCAGTCAGTGCTTGGATGGGAGACCGCTTGGGAATACTGGATGCCATAGAATTTTATTTTGGTTGAAGAGCAGGTATCAATAGTTTAAACATGAAACAATTGCCATGATTTTCGTCTACGGCCACACTACGTTGAATACACCGGTTCTCGTCCGATCACCGAAGTTAAGCAACGTCGGGCCCGGTCAGTACTTGGATGGGTGACCGCCTGGGAATACCGGGTGCCGTAGACTTTTATTTTGGTTGAAGAGCAAGTATCAATAGTTTAAACATGAAACAATTGCTATGATATTCGTCTACGGCCACACTACGTTGAATACACCGGTTCTCGTCCGATCACCGAAGTTAAGCAACGTCGGGCCCGGTCAGTACTTGGATGGGAGACCGCCTGGGAATACCGCGTGCCGTAGACTTTTATTTTGGTTGAAGAGCAGGTATCAATAGTTTAAACTTAAAACAATTGCTATGATATTCGTCTACGGCCACACTACGTTGAATACACCGGTTCTCGTCCGATCACCGAAGTTAAGCAACGTCGGGCCCGGTCAGTACTTGGATGGGAGACCGCCTGGTAATACCGGGTGCCGTAGACTTTTATTTTGGTTGAAGAGCAGATATCAATAGTTTAAACATAAAACAATTGCCATGATATTCGTCTCCGGACATACTACGTTGAATACACCGGTAATCGTCTGATCACTGAAGTTAAGCAACGTTGGGCCCGGTCAGTACTTGGATGGGAGAGCCCCTATGAATACCCGGTGCCGTAGACTTTTATTTTGGATGAAGAGCAGGTATCAATAGTTTAAACATAAAACAATGGCCGTGATATTCGTCTACGGCCACACTACGTTGAATACACCGGTTCTCGTCCGATCACTGAAGTTAAGCAACGTCGGGCCCAGTCAGTGCTTGGATGGGAGACCGATTGGGAATACTGGATGCCATAGACTTTTATTTTGGATGAAGAGCAGGTATCAATAGTTTAAACATAAAACAATGGCCGTGATATTCGTCTACGGCCACACTACGTTGAATACACCGGTTCTCGTCCGATCACCGAAGTTAAGCAACGTCGGGCCCGGTCAATATTTTGATGGGAGACCGCCTGGGAATACTGGATGCCGTAGACTTTTATTTTGGTTGAAGAGCAGGTATCAATAGTTTAAACATGAAACAATTGCCATGATTTTCGTCTACGGCCACACTACGTTGAATATACCGGTTCTCGTCCAATCACCGAAGTTAAGCAACATCGGGCCCGGTCAGTACTTGGATGGGAGACCGCCTGGGAATACTGGATGCCATAGACTTTTATTTTGGTTGAAGAGCAGGTATCAATAGTTTAAACATGAAACAATTGCTATGATATTCGTCTACGGCCACACTACGTTGAATACACCGGTTCTCGTCCGATCACTGAAGTTAAGCAACGTCGGGCCCAGTCAGTACTTGGATGGGAGACCGCCTGGGAATACTGGATGCCATAGACTTTTATTTTGGTTGAAGAGCAGGTATCAATAGTTTAAACATGAAACAATTGCTATGATATTCGTCTATGGCCACACTACGTTGAATACACCGGTTCTCGTCCGATCACCGAAGTTAAGCAACATCGGGCCCGGTCAGTACTTGGATGGGAGACCGCCTGGGAATACTGCATGCCATAGACTTTTATTTTGGTTGAAGAGCAGGTATCAATAGTTTAAACATGAAACAATTGCTATGATATTCGTCTACGGCCACACTACGTTGAATACACCGGTTCTCGTCCGATCACTGAAGTTAAGCAACACTGCATGAACGGAGGCCATTTCCGAAATTTCCAGCCCCAACGAAACGGGGGTAGTATTTGCACCCAGTCGTTTCCGCTGCTGATTTACCAGGGACGTAAACGTCCGAAGAAATTAATTGCCAGTTTCCCACGTTTACGGCAGCCATAATACATCATACGGAAACTGCGCGTGTTGACCATTTCCCGCGTTTCCAGCACCTGAAAACTCCTGGCCCACCATGCCCCCCACCCTCTTATTAAGACCGTTTGTGGCATTGAAGCCCTCAATGCATTGTGCTATCAACGTTTTGCTATAGTGTGATGTGTCTCCATGATTTAGTCTTAGATGGGTTACTTTGGTTTTTATGCCAAGTTATAACACTTAATCAAGAAAATAAAACGATTTGAAAGACATGCAATAACAGCATAACAGCTCATTAGGCCTACTTTTTCGACTAACGTCGATCCTCTGGTTTCACCCTAGTATTACGATCCTGATCATAGGCTAGTCATTGAGATGCAGACACAAAATGTGCATACTGTTAATTAATAATGGTCTATTATTGTGCGTGTGCGTGTGTATTTATTATGTATTTACTTGCACTATGAAGGTGTAAAGTTAAGGTGTACAGTTTCTAAATTTATCTTTGTGAAGAGGGTCATGGAAGAGACAGTAAAACATGCCAAAGGCCAGCACGGGGGTTTAGCCTTATGTCAGAGAAGATGTCTCTTCTTTAAGGAAATGCTGTATGGCCAGCGAAAGGAGCTGCGGTCTTTCATGCTGGACCGGGGAAGCGTTAGCTTTAACGATTATGATGGCAAATTGTGCTGTCGTCTGGCATCGACCTGACTGATAGAAACAAATCAGACTGTAGAGCGCCCTCTATTTTCAATCACCTTAAAAACCGACCAACCACACACCAAGCTGTCCCATTGCCCTGCTGGGACATCATTGTGATGCAGTATGTAATTGGGTTATGGCCCTGTGTTGTGTTAAAAAGGGACAGCTAATACTGGACTTATGAGAATTATTCAAAGAAATGTGGGTCAAGACATTTATTAATACTGGTTTGTTGATATTATTTTATAGGAGGGCTTATGTCTGTCCAGATCACGACCCCTATAGTACATGCATGAGACTTGCTCTGTTACATAGGCCGTGATGAAGGAGTCATATTACTCTGCTTTAGGGCACTGCTGTTTATTAACAGTAATCAAGCAAGCAAACGGGAGTACAACGACTCAGTGTAATGGCGTGATCATATCACACAGACAAGCCCGCATTATTTTTTAAACCTAGGTCTTTTTGTATCAGTCAGAAATTCAGATAACAAAAGAGAGCATTTCAATAGTGTTATGGCCAGTACGGAACACTACAATACATAGACATAAATGATTGCTCATAGTAAATACACCAACGTTTGTAGATAAAGGTATGCGATAAATCGGACACATAATTGTTTAAACACCAAAACACCCTCACTGCGCAATGTAATCTGCTTCGTATGTCGCATTTTTCTACGAGGGCACCAACTACCAGACAATTAGGAGCCATTAAACTGTTTCGTCTTTTGGTACTTCATCAAATACTCATGTGGGAGAAAAATTTAAGGAATTTATTGAACGCAAAATAGTATAAATACCCTACTCTGGTAATCCCAATGCCTTCTTTTCCTTAAACCAAACTCTCAGTGTTCTTTTAATCACGAATGACAAGATGACATTTACTCGGGGAGAAAAACTCATAAACATAATAATCGGCAAATAGACAACAATGGCCACTCAAATGCCATCTGGCTTTTTAATATGCTGTAATGATTTGAATTCTTACAAATTCTACATGACTTTGTTGTACGTAAGGTTTACCCCATGCAGGCGGTGAGCGCTGAGACATAAATCTACAACGGGATTAAGAGGAGGGGTGGGGTACCAGTCTAATAGGCCCACGCTATTTAAGTTTATAAAATAAGTGGTTCGGGTGTAATATTTCAAGCGCTACAAAAAAGTATTAACACGAACATTAATCATTTTTCCAAAAATATAAACAAGGTTACTATATAATAAAATCAATCGGAGACATAATGATAACTGAGTGAAGTGCATCTAAGAGACATTACGTTTGCATTACATTATAACTATAAGGAGACATTGTTTCATAAATTTTGGGAAATAAATGAAACAGTACTTTTTGGAGACACCCTGGATATTTTTTTTATTTTACAATCAATAGACAATAGAACAGCAATAATTAAGGAGGACATGTGAATTACTAAAATCGCAGTAAAATATAAGACAAGGATCAATCGATTCCAGTCACCCATCTCAATCCCAGAGACCCCAGGATCGTACAACGTACTCACCCATACTCAAGGACTAAGCCCCAGGATCTTGCAAATCTCTCTTTCCAAAACTTACAATTCACGAAAAAGTCTTTGCATGTAACTTGCTATTATTTTGTCAATTGGAATCTTGTTTGTATCTGCAAACGAAAATACACCCGTCATCTGAGGGTGGGTAGGATTATGTCAATTTCAAGAAAAAAAAAAAACATAAAAATTATGAATTTAACACCATGATGACAGATCGATAGCGATACCTTTGGGCTAATGGTTTAAGGGTCATGTGCCATAATAATTTCAAAATATACTTGGGTACACAACGTATTATATTGTATGGAAATTATATCTCTTAGAAGACAGAAATTAAAATTTTGCATTTTACTTTTCTTTAGTCAAGGATCAATCGATTCCAGTCACCCATCTCAATCCCAGAGACCCCAGGATCGTACAACGTACTCACCCATACTCAAGGACTAAGCCCCAGGATCTTGTAAATCTCTCTTTCCAAAACTTACAATTCACGAAAAAGTCTTTGCATGTAACTTGCTATTATTTTGTCAATTGGAATCTTGTTTGTATCTGCAAACGAAAATACACCTGTCATCTGAGGGTGGGTAGGATTATGTCAATTTCAAGAAAAAACATAAACTATGAATTTAACACCATGACATCTGGATCGATAGCGATACCTATACCTTTGGGATAATGGTTTGAGCGTCCTCTACTTAATTATGTGCCATATTTATTTCAATATGTACTTGGGTGCACAGCGTATTCTATCGTATGGAAAATATAAATCTCTTAAAAGACAGAAACTGAAATTTTGCGTTTTACTTTTCTTTAGTCAAGGATCAGTCGATTCCAGTCACCCATCTCAATCCCTTCTCGATTTGATGTTCATTAAAATGGCCCTTCTCGAATCTACGACGAAACATACGAGAAAAAAAATATTCAAAAACAGTTTGTGACCAACCGAATTCATAACCAAATCAATACATTTACCATTAAATCTTTGCAAATGTTTACAATTGGGTCAAATCTAAAGCAAGGGATGAAAAACCTTACCAAACATCAACATGCAGTATACGTTGCAAGCCTATAATCGCTCGAATCAAACTTGTATCTTTTTAATGAATCTTCATGTTTAAAACAGTGGCGTAACTAAGGGGAGGGGGCATGGGGGCACGTGCCCCCATTGATGCCCGTGCCCCCCGCCCCACGGTGCCCCCCCCCCATTTGAAATCTGAAGCCAGTGCTGTATGAACCTCTGTAACTATAAAAACGTACCAGGATGTATAATTGTGCCCCAGAAGAAGGACAAAATGGTGCACCCCCTGTGCCCCCCTCAAAATTTACCCTTACGCCACTGGATTAAAAGGGTAGAAATATTGGAAATTGTACTTAATCTGTGCCTTTTAAGCGCTCTACTGACCAAACTACTCATAAGCAGTGTGTTGGGGGCTTCTCGGCTTGTATTTCATCAATATCTTTGTTCACGCCAACAGCGAATAACAAAGGAAACATAAGTAATGGGCATATTTAGATTTACAGAATATTGAATAATTTTGATACAATGTATACAGACCCCTAAGAGAAGTGACTGGATGCTATCAAGTGATTTCATAAAGTTTGCTGTAATTGCTGGGGTGCTCACCTTGTTTAATCTATATTGAAGGAGATTAAACTCACAAAACTTCAAGTAAAGTGGGTCATTTTTGTATTGCCAAACAATGGGTGGGACTGAAGAGGTACTTGATGAAGATGTGCCAGTAGATTCGAAAGAGGTTGATGAAGAAGAAGATGAAAAAGGCGGTAATGATGTAGAGCTTATGTCACTAACTACTTCGTCTGTACTGGAGTCTGTCACTTCAGCAATATGTGATGCTTCTTGTTTTGGAGGCAGCAGTTTCTTTGATCCTTGCTTCACTTTACGTTTCTGACGGAATGACCTCAAACAATCTTTCTTGTGCCGACCCATAACAAGACTGAAACAAAATAAGATTTAAAACAAATTATGAGAATCAATTTTGTTAATGCTTTTATCACAAATTTGACCTTTTTTAATAGTAACTTTTCATATAAAAAACATATGTGCCACATCCACAACTAAAAACAAAAAAGATGGTTCCATGGTACAAATACACTTCGGACAATCACGATGTGGTTTATGAGAGCCTGATGCAAAGTGTTGAAGCTTGAAAGGTTTGGATAATAGAGAACAGAAGATTCTGCCGTATGGAAAGTTTTGCTTTAAGATTTAGTACAGGAATAAAATAATTAGGAATAACATAAGGAGAATATGAGGAATAAAAATTAACTACAAACTAGTTGAACAAAGCAATACGCAAAACAAACCCATACAATACACCACAAGTAAGGGCTTTTCAGTGAGAGAAATAGGACACGCCATTATAATGGCTGTGTATAAACTCAACTTCTCGTGTCTTTGTGCATATGACAAGGCCCGGATTGATGTATAAAGAAGTATGGTCGTCACTTTGAATTTAGAAAGAAAGTCATGAAAAGTAGAAAATATCCTGTCTTAAAGCAAACTTAAAGTTGATGGTAAAATCTGCATATAGTAATAATCAAAACTAGACATTTAAGTGTTTGTCCTTTGGACGAACACAGAGCTGTTCCGATTATTTTGTTGTATGTTGAAATTTACAGACCTAACCTTCTAACTTAAAATACACAACGTCAATGTATTAAGACTCACGATCTTTGCTGGGAACAATGGTTATGCCACTTTTAAAACCGGTCACTTGAGGGCACTATACGTGAGTGAATCTATATTTTTTAAGACTTTGGACCTCTTGTATGATATCTGACGCACAAACTTCAGAAAAATCTTAATTACATCGTTTTTGTACCCTAAAATATTGATTTTTATTCAGACTTCCTGTTGAACTGGAAGTAGAGGTCAATATGGGGTCATTCTTTTGATGAACTATAACATGGATAAAATTCGAGAATATGCCACAATGATTATCAATTTCTGGCATGTGGTTCAGAAGATATGAATTTTTGACGCAATACAGTCTAAAAACAATGACCCAGAAAGGGTCGGGTCATACCCAACCCGGAATCACAGCTCAGATTAATGTTGACCTGGATTCTGGGTCTAATGAAATAAGCATGTATTCCATGTATTAAGAAGCCTTATCCATGGCAAGAAATCAACTGAATCAGCTGAATCATTACCTTTAAACTGTAAAATTTCCATAGAAAATTGCCATAAATAAGTACATATTTTATAAGGAACACATGCTTACCTTGTTAGGATGGCTTAGGAGACAACACATTGTAATTTGAAGGATAACTGTAAAATGAACAGAAACAAACAATAATGAAATGATCTTTTGATTGTTTTATGTATTTATTTTTCTGTAACTGTTGAAAATACATGTTCATAAATAGTCTTTGTAAAGTTATTGTTTAAATGTGGCTTTTAGAGTTCATGTTGTACATGAACTCAGTGACTGAAAATAATATTCACATGATAAGGTTATATTCGTGTTGCTGCTGCATAAATGAGCCAGTAATTTTCAGTCAATGTGTTTATCTTTAACAAGGACACCGATTCCATGCCCTGTAGAAAGTCTGCTCTGATTGTGGCAATACTGTCCCTTTAATATCTTTACACCAACTTGTGTTTATGGGATTGATGGTCAGTACTTGGGTTCAACTATCCTAAATGCTTGCATTAAAAATAACTATGACCTTGAATTGGATAATCTGACAAAATGTATAGCAAGGCTGACAAGAGTGGGGGATGTTTACTATGTTTACATAGCCCAACTCTCAGTAATATACATTTTACTAGATCACACAACAGATATTGTTTTATAATAACTACACGTGTGGGGAATTTTGGGTCTAGTCCCAAAAAAATTCCTGTGTACTATGATTGTTCTAACATGTAAAAAAAATACCTTAAATTAGTTAGATGTGTCTTAAGGTACTGAAAACAATTCTCATGAAGGTACAGACTTCTACAGATAGGATAGATCCATATAAATTAATTTGAAACATACATTAACTCCTTTTTGAAGAATCGACTTCAACTCTTGGCCATTGGATCGAAAAGTTATACAGACTCTGACACACCTCGTAGCAGTAGCAAGTGTTCTTTGGTTTCAATCTGGAGTAAAAAGGGTGGAAAACTTTATTTTACAAGTGTGAAGGATTAATACTTGTGTGTAGTTATGATACGATGGGCTGTAGACAATTACATGTACTATTTATACTAATTAAGATACATGTGTATTCAATATATACTGATAGTGTATATAATATTGGTGTGGTCCCCTTTAAGTTTTTCTAGATATTGAAATTCCTAAATTGTTATTCATAATTAAGGTTCTGCTAATACAAACTCAGCTTAGATGGTGATGATACATGCCTAAGAATTGATGGCCAATTAATCACTTATTCAATGTAAAAAGAAACAATAAACATTTTAAGCTTTCTCAATAGACCTTATGCATTGACGTCATCACGCCGCCATCTTAGAGGTAAAATGATGATGAAACAATGGAAAACGCACATTTATACACACGCGGTGCACAGATTGGGCCAATGAGCAACCTTCTTTTGACCTCTAGCCGAGGGCGCCCTACTCAAATGACGTCATGTGCATAAGGTCTATACATGCTTGCTAGGAATTGAGCGACAACACATATTTTAAAACATTTGGTGCGAAATAACCAATAATGCACAGCCCTAAGTAGTATTAGTTTTCCACACTAAATCTGCCCATAAAACGCTTTTATTTTCTCATTTTGTCTTTTTCTGTTCGGGGGGGGGGATAGATTCATCAAAAGTTAATTAATAATTGTTTGAGTGCAGAAAAACTTACATGATGTTCATCATCCACACCATTATAAGTAGTGTAAACTGTAGATGTTTTACCTACTACTTCTAGTAACGTTAATAGTAGTGTAACATCCCCCATGTGTGTGTATTTTGTTAATAAAACAACAAACAGATCATGTCCACATATCATGGTGACCCCTCCATCCATATTTGTACAGAACAATGACATTGACAATGGTTGTACACATAGCTATACTACAGTCAACCCGTACACACATACACAGTTACATGGCCAGCACACTAATGACAAAATGTTAACGTTAGTTTTGTATCGTCATTAGCTGTATACATGTATAATTAATGTGAAAGTTTGCATACCTTCAAATGAAACAAAGTAATGAAGACACCTTCCATTAACTGTGAAACGATTCTCCAACGATCATTGGGACGAAAACAAATGATATCGTATCGTCACATTTACAGACCTAACTTTCTAACTCAAAAATACACAACGTCAGTTTTAACACTCACGGACAAGTTGTGCATGAGAAACTCCAACTACAATTGCGTTATCAGACATCGTCATTTAAATAGACTCGATTAAGTCGCTCGATTAAGTCTGTGTGTGTATTATGTACGAAGATATTATGGAGAATCACTTCCGAATAATGTAGGACTTGGTCACATAGTCCATGTGTTTTGTACACAGATACAAAACGCGCTATAAATGATGTCATGATGACGTCACAAGACATTCTAGGCCAAAATGCACATCTACAGTACCCCACAAATGTATAACTGAACATTTTTTGATGATCGGGTGTATACTTCTTGAGCTATGGTGGTAACAAGATTGCCTAATTAAATATTCACGTGACTATAACTAAGCTAATTAATTAATAATTTTAGTCTAATGACATTTAGAAACTACGTCAAGGCATAAGCTTCCATATAGTATATGATTTGACTCTTTCTGATATTCCTAAGAAGGACTTTTGCCACCAAGACCTCTCACACGTTAAGACAATAGGGTTTTGGTAGAAATAAAGAATAACTAGACATTTAAGTGTTTGTCCTTTGGACGAACACAGAGCTGTTCCGATTATTTTGTTGTATGTTGAAATTTACAGACCTAACCTTCTAACTTAAAATACACAACGTCAATGTATTAAGACTCACGATCTTTGCTGGGAACAATGGTTATGCCACTTTTAAAACGGGTCACTTGAGGGCACTATACGTGAGTGAATCTATATTTTTTAAGACTTTGGACCTCATGTATGATATCTGACGCACAAACTTCAGAAAAATCTTAATTACATCGTTTTTGTACCCTAAAATATTGATTTTTATTCAAACTTCCTGTTGAACCGGAAGTAGAGGTCATTATGAGGTCATGATACCACAGCGCACATTCACAGTACTCATCAAGTCTATAACTGCAAAAAGTTTAAGTATCGAGTGTATACTTCTTGAGTTATGGTTCAAAATGGATTTGCTAATTAAATATTCATGAGACTGTAAATGGAAACCAGATGACGTCACGATGACGAAATTTAGTTTTTCATATTTAATTTTTTTGATTATCTACAATTTGGTGTATAGTGTGACCCAATACAATAAAGTTTAATTTTCGGCCCTTTGCATTGTACACTGTAATTTGCAACGCTAAGAACAATGGTTATGTCACTTTTAAAACCGGTGACTTGAGGGCGCTATATGAGTTTTATGGTGGACAGGTCTTAATAGATTTGTCAACTACCAAATTAAGAATTGTTGACTGGTAATGCACAGGCTATAGAAGACAGCCACTACAGAGGCTTAAGTTGTCGTGCTGGTGTAAGCATAGCTCAATTGAGGAACAGTTGATCAAAGTTGACAATTGGATGGTTTTGGGGAAATGAGGGCGCTATAGGTGAGTGAATCTATATTATAGCTGGCAATAGCATACACAGTCAACCCGGCCGTACACATATACATACACATGTACATGGCCAGCACACTAATGACAAAATGTTAACGTTAGTTTTGTATAGTCATTATCTGTATACTAAAACAAATTATACATGTATAGGTTTCTCACTAATAGATTTAGGTCATAAAGACCTTACAAAAAAATCATTGGGGATCGTCGTTCACTTCACCGAATAATCCTAACGTTAACGTTTAAACAACGACAGAAGTCTCACATGTACGGACAAGTTGTGCATCACCGCGGTCACCGGGGCAAACCGCTGGTATGTAGGTTACCGAGAGGAAAAATCCAATAACGAAAACCACGTTCAGAGAGATCGTTTTTAAATAGACTCGCTTCAGCCCACCGTGATATTTGTGCGTGTACTATGTACAAAGACATTGAGATTCACTAGCGATTAATGAAGTGACTGGGTCACACAGTGCATGTGTTTTGTACACAGATACAAAACGCGCTATAAATGATGTCATGATGACGTCACAAGACATTGCAGGCCAAAAGGCACATCTACAGTACCCCACAAATGTATAACTGAAAAAAAGTTTGATGATCGGGTGTATACTTCTTGAGCTATGGTGGTAACAAGATTGCCTAATTAAATATTCACGTGACTATAACTAAGCTAATTAATTAAGAATTTTAGTCTAATGACATTTAGAAACTACGTCAAGGCATAAGCTTCCATATGGTGTATGATTTGACTCTTTCTTTTAATCCTAAGAAGGACGTTTGCCACCCACAAGGGGCCCACGCTATGGCAATGGGGTTTTGGCCGGAAATAATAATAATAAAAAAAATAAAAAATCCCGACGAAAACAATAGCTGTTCCCGCCATTAGCGGAACAGCTAATAAAAATTATAAAAATCTGGACAGAAACAATAGCTGTTCCGACTATCAGGTCGTAACAGCTAATAAGACAAAAAATTAAAAATCTTGACAGAAACAATAGCTGTTCCGACTATCAGGTCGTAACAGCTAAAAATAAAAATCTGGACAGAAACAATAGCTGTTCCGACTATCAGGTCGTAACAGCTAATGAAATAAAGTATATACTTGCTATATGCTGGGGGTTCTGCAGAAAAGAACAACTCTTGGTGCTGTGTGATCTGGTGCGACTTGTCGTGAACGGGGGCAGTACAAAAGTGCGGGACTCTAAACTACTTATAATAATCTAAAGCAAAATATAAGAAATGGTGCGGGCAGAGGGCTTGTAACCATAGTGACGCTGGTGTTGGTCTACCCAAAGTCCTTGGGAACCGATTGTGAGGGCTGGCTGTACCAGACCAAGAATCCCTGGAAGCAATTAATCCACGTAGGGCCTACTTAATAAAAAAAAAAAATAATAATAATAATTAAAAAAAAAAAAAAAAAAACCTACCAACTATACATTGGGTAAAAACTTTAAAACATCACACTTTTCCCCATATTTCTTTTGAATCTTTTGTTAATTGCAGAGGAATTTTAAATAATATAGCCTCTACCACAACATTGAGCTAAGCGTTTGCCTCACCCAAGGTACAAAAATCAAGACATGAAAAAACAAATCCAACAAACACAACCACAAGAATAGAAGTACAGATTTGTTTTATATTCAGCAACAATGGAAAAGGTTTAATTAATACTACATCTGCCAGCACTTCCAAAGTTGAACACACATGTCGGTGATTATATTATATTCAGCAATGTTGAGTCTAAGGTCAAAAAGTTAGTGAGAATAACTTCCCATACAACTGTAACATTATTTCCAAATTGTAACTGATGACATTTACACATTATACGTTGGTTTACAGTCTTCGTCTTGAGATATAACATTTCGTTATTTTATTGAACCAAGTGTATAGTCATTCTTTGCCTGTGGCTTTATATTCAAAAGCAGATCATGATACTTTGCATGTAGTAAAGTTTCAAAAACTAAATTCAAATTACAAAAAGTCAGTTCAAGTCAGACTCATAAACAAAACGGTTGAAATGCATTGCAATCGAGTCTAGCATAATAAACTGAAACATAAGACAGGAAACTCTTGTCGAGTCATCATTAATTTGAAGTTACGTTTTTCTTTGTTTAACAAACATTAAAATTAAATTATGTTGAAATATGACCTTTCTTTCCGAGAAAGATTACTAATCAGTATATTTTCATTCAGTGTTGATTTATCATTTTGATAATCGGATAAATGTTAACACGTGCTCTTTGCAATATAATACAAAGTGTACTTAAAAGAAAAGCTGCCTATTGAGCTCGGTTATAACTACTTTGCCTCTATTAGTATTATCACGCGCAGCAATACATTTCCCTTGAATTCTTTGAACTGGTATAAAAGACGACGCACCACCTTGAAGGTAAGTTCTGTTTTTCCAAGTTGTTAAAGGGGCTAAATACGTGCCATTTCCTTCCTCCGTTAGTTCAGCTTTTACAAACCATTTTACACAGGCCAGAATGTGTATAACTGGTTTGCCCTTGACGAATAAAGTATTTTTTATATAGTATTTTTACTGTTCCCGGTCGCAAATCGGCAAGACAGTCGATGAAACCCCTGCTATCTGCCCAACGTGCAATAACTGCACTGTTGTTACGAGATCTTTTGTTGAAATTTGAACCAAACATTTCGTTGCCAATGTATATGTTTCCAAACTTAAGGCAAGTAAGCTGCAAGTGTTCCCCCATTATGTTCTCATCTTTGTAAATGTGTTTGTATGTTTGCCGTAAGTCGTTTAAATCATGAGGGTCAAAACCAGTGACAATACAAACTCCCACAGGTTTGATAGCATTGAGGTTTGAGAAAGAATTTACAATGAATGGCCCTTTCCAAGTACCGACAAGTTCTAAAACTGTCGATGGCATTGGCGAATTATCATGAGAAGTATTTACAACTGGTGAGATATTATCAAAGATGGCAGAAAAGTCTTCGCTGAAAAACGAGTAGTCAACAAATCTTTTAACAAAAGGAATTCGAGCAATAGTTCTCATAAATTGCACTTCGATGTTAATGTTATTAGTGGGGATGTCTGCTATAAACCCATTAAACCTTTCAAAGGAAAAACACCAGAAGGCCATTACAGGTCCAAAGTCAACAATGCATTGCTTAAGATGGTTATGAAGATGCATGTTTGGTGTTATTGCCAAACAGCCGTTAAGTTGTTCGTACTCCTTGCAGAATTTAAGGAACAAATAATCGGCCTTTTCGACATCTGCTAAAGAGATGTATGACTTGCATGTAAGTCTACAAGCAAGAACAAAAGTTTGCCAACATTTCAGATGAGATGAAGGTAAAATTCCGTCCAAAACATATAATGAGAAATACAACGTCCAATTTTTCCACTCTTCTGCAGTGAAATTATTGTAATTGGAAGAAATTTTTGTTGGGATTCGTCCGAGTTTATATGATGATAAGATATGAGTAATCTTGTCACTTATTTCATCAAGTGCTTTTCTTGTCAAAATGCCATGCTTGACCCAGCGGGTAAATACATGTTTAGCAGTTCCCGTAAACACATTGTGCATAGGGTCTACGACACAACATCTCACTGCATCAAAATACTCCAAATCAAGCAGGCAAGTGTACCGCACTCCCAGTGTTTTTTCAAGCTTCTCGCGTTCCCGGAGGCTAGTACACTGCTGTACCCGCGTAACGGATCCATGATAATTAACATCGTTGCGCTCAACCCATGTGGTTTTGTTAAACCCACCATAGTTGTGTTTTTTCTTGGGCCGGCCAAGCCTATCAGTTTCTTCAGTGGGAACACAAGGCGCTTCCTTCAAACATTTTGAACAGAATAATCGTGCACTATGACTTAAAAACCCACAAAGTTTACGATTTGCTGGAAGATCTGAAGTGCAGCATAGAAGTGCCCCTCGGATTGTAATAACATTACCATTGGCACTCACCCGGACTCCGGTCCATAAAGCTTTTAATTCGTGTACAATTGGCTTAAGAAATGTATTTAGAGATGAAGGTTCTTTTTCCAGAGAAGGAATAACTCCAACAACAATGGTATTCTCAGGTTTAAATCTTATATTTCTGGGCAGATTTAACACAGTTAGATAAATAACACCAACGGAAACAACTCTACGCACATACGGCTGAAACCAATCGCAGTTAAGCATAAAACCAAACGAAAACCGGTCTGTCAGAAATGGCTGATCGTTAATGTTTTGAAATTGTTTCCACATGCTGCCGTCGTATATATCAGCTAAATATCCAGAGGGTATTTTACGACCTTTCCACTCTTCGCAAGCATCCACAAAACCTTCTCGCTGTATCATATTTTCTAGCCTCTCAATGATACTTTGAAAACAAAAGATTTTTAATGGATAATACTTTTTTGCACCTCCCGAGAGCGTCACTGTTTTAACCAACTTCCCATTGCATTCAACTTGACGCCCTCGAGATTGAACCCAGGAATTCGAACATCTACGAGCATTAAGAATCCCTCCAGTTTCGTAAACAAGCTCACTAAATTCGTATAATTTGGTACATTTAGGGCAAACAGCAAACTTTACAAAAGCATCCCTGTCAAACTTCAGATGTTTTCTTATCATGTACGCTGATTTGGGAATAGCCACTGCAATTTCTGCAACAGCGGACACTTGCCGACCTAACGCTTGAAATAAGATTTTTAAAAAACTTAAAAGCTTTTCCAAAGCTCGGTCACTTATGAGGTAGGTCGTTTGCCATAAGAGGAGAAAATGGCAAACCCACAGTAGGAGGGCTCTCAGTTTTCCTTGAACGCTTAAGTTTTGTCCATCTTCTGTCTTATCCTTGTTTTGCCGTGAATCGTCCTCGATCAAATCTTGTAAGTCTCTTGGGTCCGTTTCTGTCTCCTCCCAGTGGTCGTCTTCGCAATCAGAACTTTCGCTAGTAAACGGCGTGGTTGTTTGAGAAATGTCACTCACAGCATCCTGAAATGAAAATATTTATGTTTCAGGTTGTAGTGTTCCGTTTAATTGGCCAAATGATTATATATGTATCACATACTGTTGAAAACACTTTGAGAATTTTGTCCCCATATTCAATAACAGTCCAAAATCACATTTTCTCTTTGTTTACATTCACCATTCCAGATGTTAAACCTCTTAAATGCACCTAACATACCAATTTATCCTTCATCAGTTTGGAGAACACCAAGGTCCAACCTATTAGTTACTGGACATTGCATGCATTGATGTACGGCAGACCCAATCTTTGTCTTTCTAATATGGTTATTGGTTTCTTTACTTGTCCTTCAAACTTCCCATTAGCCACCATGGCCCATGGAGTTTTTCTCAAGGTGACACATGATTGATCCTTTATTTCTTAATGTTTTCCACTCCCTCTAGTTTCAGTCCTCACTCAAGCAACAGCTTTACTCGATCTCTCCCTTTTATTAAGGCATTTCTATTACTGGATATTTTTAATTCAGTGCTCAGTTGTACATAAAGGTGCTACACTCGGATCATAACATTTTCTATCAGATCTACTTATTAGTGTGCAGTCATATTCATCATCACACTGAAAGGTAACATTCGAATGCATGATGCATCTAATTGTAGGGAAGAAGGCTTCATTTTAAACGTCGCCCTTACTAAACCTATATCAAACACAAATCCATACATGTACTTTAAAGGAAAATGATGAGGGCAAATACTGTCATCAGTCGGGTAATAAAATACTCAATAGCCGTACATATAATGAGCGGGGTCAAATGTGAACATTCCATTAAGAACGATTCGTGTCTTGAAACTGGTGTGGGCATTTTGTGAATATTTACATATCAGCCAAATAACACAATGATCTTTCTTTGGAATCTAGGCTTCATCATTGCTCTCTGTGTGTGTTATAATTCGTCTTTTGAGAAGGCAAGTTTTATTTGGTGTAGGGCCTATGTTTTAAGAAAAATCTTGCTATATTTCTTTGAACACTAAGGTACCATCTCATTTCTAACTCAACAAATTTACGGATTGAGAACTTTAAATGGGATTGTGTGCTCTATGCAAATCTGCTATTGATGGGGTATCTGAATCAACAGATGTAGAACTTTAAGTGATATAACCTATGCAACACGCTTAACATAATCGTGTCCCATCTGTGTCTTCAAATGGTTGGACAAAACCTATTGGGCTATTACAAACTGAATCTTGTGTATTGTAGTGCCCTCGACAGATGCCTGTATATATACAAACGTGTATTATATCTTTCAGACCCACGTAGGAGTTACATGAACACGACATAAATCAGTTATATTTGAAGATGACGTACAGGACTTTTTTTTTTTTTTTTTCAATCTGAAAGTCCTCAAGGGATTTTAAAATGAGACTAGCCAGTCCTTCATGCAATAATTGCCGAAACAACATTTGAATACCTATCACGGTTGCCTTGATTGTATAAACTTAAAGATGCGAAGCCATATCTTTGGCCTACTTGATCTCCCGATAATTCTTTCAATTTTTCAAAAATCAAAAAGGTACTTTCAGTTCAGCCCCCGCGTGGAAAAATTCACCGTGGTTGGTAAAAATTCACAAAAAAAGCTTAAATGTATTTTTTTTTTGCGGCATTCCGACGTAAATTCTAGTAACTTATAGGCAATTTATTTTTAAAAGAAGAAAAATTGGAAAACAGACGCATTTTAAGAAGCTCTTACTTCCTCATTCCCATCGGTTACACCATCTTGTAGTGCTGAACTGCAAGCATGCGCATGGTCGAGTGAATCTATCTCGATTTCAGTACTGGAATAGAGATCACCTGAAACATCGTATGGTCTTCGAACAGGTGGCTCAAATTCAAACGAACAAGCTGCAATTCAAAGAAAAGGTTCCAATATCAACCATTGATATCAAAGTACGTGGTTGGTTAAATAATACTGAAAAGCTTAGGACTTTCACATTTAGCGCAGTAGCCAAATATCGATCATGTTTAGCGACACAAAAGGTTGATTACTTTGGTAGCCTAACAGTCTAGATAAACACAGTACAATTATTTTCAATAATTATTACAATAAACTTGATTTTGTGTACTTTCAGCAAGATCATATTTTTTAAGAATGTCGTGTGCTTTTGACCTTCTGATAACTTTTTGTTATGGTATAGTTCATTACATCACCATTAGCATACCATTTTGTGGTGATGATGAGGAACAAGAAAGTGGCTGTTTCATTACAAGTCCATCTGTCATTGTTGTAGAACTTTTGTTTATGGTAGAAGAATGCCCTTCGTGACAAATCTCTAGAGCAGGCTGGACATACTCGCCGTTTTTCCTTCATCCTTCTAATTATTAATACAGTAGAAGAACCTATTGGACATAAAACAAGAAGTGTTGCCATTTTTATCAATGATATGCATACGTACTAAGCATTTAAAGATACAAGTTTTTCCACAAATTTAAGTTTATAATGTCGAAAATTGGTCAGCACAAGAGTACGATTCTGACTTGAAGTGTTCATTTTGGTCATGCACCTGCGGAGCGAACCATGCACTACACCGTTTATCAATGTTCCTATAGCCTATGATTCAACTGTGTCATATTCCCTGTGTCAAAATGGAAATCTTAAACACTGAATATCATAAATGTGAGCGACTATATTTCCCTTCCAGCCTCGTTTTCGTTACGTTGATTAAAAAAAAGAAAAAAAAGATGGCTTTGCCTTGGTAAAGGTCCATTCACACTCACAAAACTAATGTTAATTCAGAGTTTAATTTTACATAAGAATTAATTTTTCTGACTTTTAGCATAGGCTCTACTTGAAATGTTCTGTACTTTACTCACGTAAAAATTGTGGGTGGAACAGGAATTGGGGTTGAAAAGGTAAAACGAGGCGTTGCACTACGAAGTCTGGTTGGCTTGAGGAGTTTCGCTTGAAAGAAGAAACGTTCGCATGTCCTTGGCTGGACGTTTTACGAGTGGTCGCAGCCCCGGTTTCTTGCAGCTGCGAAACATAAATCACCATGCATACTTTGACGACGTGGTCATTTCCTGCTCAGATTATCAGGTGACCACAGATTCGCCTTCTGATTGGAGAATGATTTTTGTGCCACGAGTTTTAAAAAGGGTATACTGTGCTTTCATGCTCGATGGGCTTTGTCTCGAGTGTGACTGTCCCTAAATTTGTCTGTAAGTTTGCAACATGGCGTCTCGTCGCTTTCTATTGACAGATGAACTTTTACATGAAATTGATCGTGACTCTGTCATTGATGACGACGATTTTGTTGAAAGTTTAGAACCTCTCGAGTCTACTTCACCAGCAGTGCAAAGTAACACTAACAGGCCCTCAGATGGACCTGTTTTAAATACACTGGGATATCCACAGGTATCCTCAACGCCTGTAGAAGAACGCGCTAATCGGCGGTCCGACTTACTGGCTCGATCTACACCAGGCCGCTTTTCCCAGTGAGCCCAATCAATCCAGCTGCAAATAACACATCCTCGGTGAGTCATTTGGTTGATTTTCGTTGTAACTTTATTTAAATAACAGTTTCATTTATAATATTTTCGAGGAAACTTAAGTTGTAACATCACGATTGTCGACTTTTATTAGTATACAATTTTGAAAAGGTTATACTGTCACTCAACAGGAATTGTAAGACCATAGGCATATTTCTTATCAATGCCCCAGTGCCAAACTTCGCTCGAAACTCCCCCGGACGATGTTGGGCATGGGTCGTCCTCAGTCTTTACCTCGTAAAATGAACATCTGTAGATATAGTTCTCTTTATTAAAAACAGAATTAATTTAGTATGTACAACAGTTCAATCAAGTTTATTTTATCAGAATTCCAATATGTTTGTTAGTTTGTTTTGCCCAATCTGATCAACCCATGGCCATTCATTTTAGTGTTGTTTTTCATATTAGGTGTCACAGTCGTCCCATGATGTTCCTGCTGTCACCCTTGCCGATTTGTACCAACAAAACAAACGTCTTGCTGAAGAACTGAAGGAAGTGAAGAGCAGATTGGCGAAAGGGAAAAGTCAACTCCAGAGGAGTAAACGGGTAGTTGTACCCAGTGCGTGTTCGGTGAGTTAAATGCCACATAACATACTTTTGTTTGTCACTACCACACTTATTGTGAGAATTCCTTGCGGGAAAGCTGTAGTTTTTTATTCCATAATATTATGATCCGTCATTTCAATACTGTTGTAGTACGTAACGAGACTATAATTTGTAGAATACAAAAACCCAATTGCCTATATCTTCAAGTTCTACTTTTTGTAAATAATATATAGATTATACTGGATTCAATTGTTATATCAACAGCAAGCTGTCCGTGAAACGTATGGGAAAATATTCAGACCTGGAGACCAGAACGGTGGATTCAATCTGTTCTTGATGTAAGTGCAAACATTTAGTTGATAGTGTCAATTTTTGTACCGTTGCATGCATTACTGTTAAATCCCTCTTTTCACCCTGTATTCAAGGAGTTCTTCTCTATCTAGCCAGAGCTTAAGTGTTTCAAATTGTTTTCTGTGTGATGTGCTGCTGAAAGCAGCCCAAGTCTAAATCTTGGGTGTCTGTGTATTCTGCTGATATCCAAGCAGTATTCACGATGTCCTTGGCAAGGACACCAGTTGATGTTGTTTTAAGAGGGCAATTTGTCCGACTGATAACAAGGCGAGACTTATCATAGACCAATGTTTACATCTGCAATAGAGCTAACTACCACCAATGAAACAATGGGGTGGGGGAAGTGGGAATTCACATTCCAGAGAATTAATTTCAAATTCAGGTAATCTAGGGCTACATGGACAGCATTCTGTGAAGTCAGGGTGAAATTCAAATATTGGTCTTTACAGATCTCTCTTTTTTCAAGGTGATTTTAAGGGGAGCGCATGGTTAAAGAGAAAATTATCAGTGAATTTCAGGGAATTCTCACAGAGATTTTATGGTGGTTTTACAGTAAAAGTTTTCATAGTGGGAGACATAGCAGGTGTTAAATTTTTATTACAATTTTAAACAGCACGGTTAAATATCACCATTGTAATTATTTTCATCTTCAGCTTTCTCAACAGCAAAAAAAATTTATTGTGTCCTTGAATTATCCCTTACGTCAGGTGTGACTACCCAAAATCAGCCCCGGTGACAATAGTTTGATTTTTTACATATGGGTTGTGTCTGATTTTTAAGGTTCATCGTGTTATTAAAATAATCATAAACTACTTTTCCTTTTTGGCTTTTCTATACCTGTAGAAGACTAGATTCCTGTTTTATGTTGGATCCTAGACCACACTTGGCACACTTATAAAGTTATATTGCAACTGTTTGATAATATTAATTTACAGCCTACAAATTTTCTTTAGGATTGCATTGTAGAAAGAAAAAAATCAAACTCTCCTTGATCGTTTTGTGTTTTCTTTATTAAAGGAAGTCATGCCCAGAAAATGAGGCCGTTATTGAGAGATTGACTAGGGAAGTACAAACCCTATATGGACGAAGCAGATGGGAAGTGCTTCAAATCAAAAGTAAGTATGATGAAATGAAAACGACACATTGTTATTGTAGATGTTCCATCGTGACACCTGATTTCTTAACTTGAGAGGTTGCTAACGCCCTCCTTTTTCATATTGCACTCATTTTTCAGAAGCTTGTAAGACGTACTACAATTCGTTACGTGACAAGTCACGAAGACAACGAAATGGCACTTATAGCAAGCATACTGACGCCGCTCGGAAGAGGGGTAGACAATTCAGAGTAAGTGTCAATTGTATGTGTGATAAACCATTATGACCCAATTTAGATTAAGAAAGTTTGATCATTGCAGAAGATACCTGTCTGGGTAGTCTGCTTAGTACTATTTTCTAATGATTGCCTTAATATCCCCTGACAGTCAGGCAGCCAAGAGAGGAAATGTATTCTGTTGTGTGTATTATAGTTTCTTTCTTTCCTCAATGAAAATAATATCTTTATGTTTATGTTTATGTTTCAAGTACGATTTTAACCCAAATGGTTACATAAACGATGTGAAATGTTGCATCAATTGTTTACGAACATAATGGGAACTTCTGATCCATTGTCCCCATTTTCTTCAAATAGGCCCCTAGTTCTTAAAAAGATTATAAATGTTTTGGGAAAACTGTCGTTGCACAACCGAAACCAAATACACTATACACAAACAGGCAAATTTTCAATTCCCAGCAACAGTAACGTTGGTGAAATCTTGATTAATTTGTTTATCTTACCAAAATATGTGGTAAATCAAAACAAATCTGTCTGTAAGCTACACGGAAAATAACAAAAAAAACAATGTAAGACCAATTTCAGTCGGTTTCAATATTTGCCCACAGCTATAGGTATAAGTCAATAGATGGCTCATATATTTTGTCATCTTAAGGTTCACCAACATTTCTTAGTAAACAAAGGTTATTAACTCTACGTCCCTTAGCGGTCCCACTGATCACAAACTTCCCTGTGGACCACTCTGTCCTTCCACCATATTCTAATAAATGGTGTCACCTAACTTAAGTTATTTATTTGTGACATCATTTCTAAAATGCATACTTTCATCTCCACTTGAACCCTATGAAGCCCCCCTCAAATATTCGTTCAGTGCGTTTTTATCCTCAATAATTCGGTCTGAGACTTGCTTCTCATCTACAAGCTAGATATTGCACGTAAATAAAAAAAAATCATAAGTTCTTATTTTACACTTCGATTCTAGTGCTCTCATATTGTTTCGATGTATTGTTTTTGCTCACCCGCCCTCGGGCTTTCTTAGCCAGAGTAAGCTGATTAAAAGTTTCATCAACTGAATGAAACACCCAGCATTTTTCTTTGCTACGCACAAACAGGAACTTTGTGGCTTGTGCAGTTTTATATAATATTTCCTATTCCTTATTCCACACACACACAGAAACTGCAAAGGAGAAGGTCGGCGATGCAATCAATCGCATTATCAGAGAGTGCAAAGGCCGAGGCTAATGAGGTTCTCCGAATGGAGTTGATGTCCTCCGAAGAGAGTATGTCGGAGGACGAGGACGAGGGGACCTCCCAGGCCCAAACGAGGAGGCTACGGAAACTACCGTGGGAGCGGTCGAAGCTAACATCATTGAAGCATAAGCTGGATTCCCATTTTGCTGCGACTGCGCCCGCAATAGTTTCCAGACTTCTCCCCAAGTTTATTGCCGGTGGTATTTCCACCCGTCCCGCACCGGAGGGAGCTCCCTCCTGGGCTGTGCGGTCCTAATGTGAAACGACATCCCAAGTTGGTTGTATGGTGTGTTTATTGAAGTTTAAAAAACACATGAAAACTAAGTCTCCAAAAAAGCAACAATCATATGTTGATCTTAAATAATTATCAATTTTTTATTTTTTATTGTCAGTTCTTGATAAGATAATGTTGATGTGTTTTGTTATACCGGGGATGCAATTTGCGCGTTCAGTCAAATTGTATTGTGCATTTTGCCCATAGAATTGAAGCATAAAATTAATTCTATGATTTCGCCACTGTCAAACATAATTTTAATTATAACATTGTTTACTTTTATTCCGGTGGGGGAGTTCAACCCTTCTAACCAGATTAATTATAATAATCAAACCATACAACCAACTTGTGAAAACTTCATTTAATTGTCACTTTCTATTGGCACGACAAAAACGCGGTTTTTAATTTCATGTGAGGATATGGAAGACCTCTTTTTAGTTAAAAGTTGAATTTAAATTTGAGATGGAGATATTTAAATTTCACCAATAACGCTTTTAAATGTTTTGGGTTTATAATCCTACATCTTGCAATATTTACTGTATTTTGAAGTTTTATTGGGAAAAACTAAAGAAACAGAAATGTGTAAATCTCATTTTGTTTTATACTAGTAACAAGAGTTAGATATTTTTTTTCCTAATAAAAATTTGACATTACTACATAGTTTAAAGTGTTAGCGATGTACCGCTGCTGACGGATGATAAATCCAAACTGTCTTCAATAGTAGTTACATCTGCTTTTGTTACGAGAACATACCAACTTCGTTCTTCTGTATTCCGATGTAGTTGTTGCACGATTGATAAAAAGGTATTTTTGCAAAACTTCGTGTTTAACACAATGATATGATGCGGTACGTCACCGGGAACGTGATACTTTTATGTTTCCAGCCCAGCATTAAAAACAAAATATTAAAAACAAACGTCATATGGGCAGACCTGTCATTTTCCATCGTTGTAGTGTTTGATTTTCATCAGTTTAGCAACCTATAAGCAATTCGTTTGCTGCAAGATTCACTGTAATTTGAAGATTGGTTTTTATGATTTAATAAACATGATTACTTTACTACAAAACATCGAATGCATTTGGCTTAATTACTAAATGTTTATTGTGCATTTTGTTTTATATTTATCTGGAGGTCGAACACCGGAATGCCTTAAAAAGGCCACTCAAGGAGAGGGCTAGAACTGGGATGGGAGAATTGGGGAAGTCATATAGTAGGACTGTGGAGACAATCAAAAGTAGGCCAAACTAAAGCTCTGGCAGTGTAAACATTTTTAAATCAACTACTTATAAAGGCATTTCTATTTAGGGGTGGTTATTTTAAAATAATTAATGTTCCAAAGGGTTTTCGTACACCCATAGACTACATTAATTACATTATGTAATACAACACCCATCAATAGCCGGAAGGCATGGAGGCATTTACAACAGGCGTTTCCTATGGGTGGTAAATTTAGGAAACGTGGGGTGCATTTACGCTATCCGAAACGGGTAGGAAATGGGTCACCGGAAAGCAGCACGAAGCAATCAGGAAACGGGTTGATTTCCGTCCCATTTCCGAGCAAGTTTCCTTTGACGGAAACAAGAAATTTCGCACAGTGTTGGATGGGAGACCGCCTGGGAATACCGGGTGCCGTAGACTTTTATTTTGGTTGAAGAGCAGGTATCAATAGTTTAAACTTACAACAATTGCTATGATATTCGTCTACGGCCGCACAATGTTGAATACACCGGTTCTCGTCCGATCTCTGATGTTAAGCTTCGTCGGGCCTGGTCAGTACTTGGATGGGAGACCGCATGGGAATACCGGATGCCGTAGACTTTTATTTTGGTTGAAGAGCAGGTATCCATAGTTTAAACTTAAAACAATTGCTATGATATTCGTCTACGGCCACACTACGTTGAATACACCGGTTGTCGTCCGATCACCGAAGTTAAGCAACGTCGGGCACGGTCAGTACTTGGATGGGAGACCGCCTGGGAATACCGGGTGCCGTTGACTTTTATTTTGGTTGAAGAGCAGGTATCAATAGTTTAAACTTAAAACAATTGCTATGATATTTGTCTACGGCCACACTACGTTGAATACATCGGTTCTCGTCCGATCACCGAAGTTAAGCAACGTCGGGCCCGGTCAGTACTTGGATGGCAGACCGCCTGGGAATACCGGGTGCCGTAGACTTTTATTTTGGTTGAAGAGCAGGTATCAATAGTTTAAACTTACAACAATTGCTATGATATTCGTCTACGGCCACACTACGTTGAATACACCGGTTCTCGTCCGATCACCGAAGTTAAGCAACGTCGGGCCTGGTCAGTACTTGGATGGGAGACCGCATGGGAATAGCGGGTGCCGTAGACTTTTATTTTGGTTGAAGAGCAGGTATCAATAGTTTAAACTTAAAACAATTGCTATGATATTCGTCTACGTTCAGACTACGTTGAATACACCGGTTCTCGTCCGATCACCGAAGTTAAGCAACGTCGGGCCCGGTCAGTACTTGGATGGGAGACCGCCTGGGAATACCGGGTGCCGTAGAGTTTAATGTTGGTTGAAGAGCAGGTATCAATAGTTTAAACATAAATCAATTGCCATGATTTTCGTCTACGGCCACACTACGTTGAATACACCGGTAATCGTCCGATCACCGAAGTTAAGCAAAGTTGGACCCGGTCAGTACTTGGATGGGAGACCCCCTATGAATACCAGGTGCCGTAGACTTTTTTGTTGGATGAAGAGCAGGTATCAATAGTTTAAACATAAAACAATGGCCGTGACATTCGTCTACGGCCACACTACGTTGAATACACCGGTTCTCGTCCGATCACCGAAGTTAAGCAACGTCGGGCCCGGTCAGTACTTGGATGGGAGACCGCCTGGGAATACCGGGTGCCGTAGACTTTTATTTTGGTTGAAGAGCATGTATCAATAGTTTAAACTTAAAACAATTGCTATGATGTTCGTCTACGGCCACACTACGTTGAATACACCGGTTCTCGTCCGATCACCGAAGTTAAGCAACGTCGGGCCCGGTCAGTACTTGGATGGGAGACCGCCTGGGAATACCGGGTGCCGTAGACTTTTATTTTGGTTGAAGAGCAGGTATCAATAGTTTAAACTTACAACAATTGCTATGATATTCGTCTACGGCCGCACAATGTTGAATACACCGGTTCTCGTCCGATCACTGCAGTTAAGCTTCGTCGGGCCCGGTCAGTACTTGGATGGGAGACCGCATGGGAATACCGGGTGCCGTAGACTTTTATTTTGGTTGAAGAGCAGGTATCAATAGTTTAAACTTAAAACAATTGCTATGATATTCGTCTACGGCCACACTACGTTGAATACACCAGTTCTCGTCCGATCACCGAAGTTAAGCAACGTCGGGCCCGGTCAGTACTTGGATGGGAGACCGCCTGGGAATACCGGGTGCCGTAGACTTTTATTTTGGTTGAAGAGCAGGTGTCAATAGTTTAAACTTACAACAATTGCTATGATATTCGTCTACAGCCGCACAATGTTGAATACACCGGTTCTCGTCCGATCACTGAAGTTAAGCTTCGTCGGGCCCGGTCAGTACTTGGATGGGAGACCGCATGGGAATATCGGGTGCCGTAGACTTTTATTTTGGTTGAAGAGCAGGTATCAATAGTTTAATCATAAAACAATGGCCGTGATATTCGTCTACGGCCACACTACGTTGAATACACCCGTTCTCGTCCGATCACCGAAGTTAAGCAACGTCGTGCCCGGTCAGTACTTGGATGGGAGACCGCCTGGGAATACTAGATGCCGTAGACTTTTATTTTGGTTGAAGAGCAGGTATCAATGGTTTAAACATGAAACAATTGCCATGATTTTCGTCTACGGCCACACTACGTTGAATATACAGGTTCTCGTCCGATCACTGAAGTTAAGCAACGTCGGGCCTGGTCAGTACTTGGATGGGAGACCGCCTGGTAATACTGAATGCCGTAGACTTTAATTTTGGTTGAAGAGCAGGTATCAATAGTTTAAACATGAAACAATTGCTATGATATTCGTCTACGGCCACACTACGTTGAATACAGCGGTTCTCGTCCGCTCACTGAACTTAAGCAACGTCGGGCCCGGTCAGTACCTGGATGGGAGACCGCCTGGGAATACCGGGTGCCGTAGACTTTTATTTTGGTTGAAGAGCAGGTATCAATAGTTTAAACTTAAAACAATTGCTATGATATTCGTCTACGGCCACACTACGTTAAATACACCGGTTCTCGTCCGATCACCAAAGTTAAGCAACGTCGGGCCCGGTCAGTACTTGGATGGGAGACCGCATGGGAATACCGGGTGCCGTAGACTTTTATTTTGGTTGAAGAGCAGGTATCAATAGTTTAAACTTAAAACAATTGCTATTATATTCGTCTACGGCCACACTACGTTGAATACACCCGTTCTCGTCCGATCACCGAAGTTAAGCAACGTCGTGCCCGGTCAGTACTTGGATGGGAGACCGCCTGGGAATACTAGATGCCGTAGACTTTTATTTTGGTTGAAGAGCAGGTATCAATGGTTTAAACATGAAACAATTGCCATGATTTTCGTCTACGGCCACACTACGTTGAATATACCGGTTCTCGTCCGATCACTGAAGTTAAGCAACGTCGGGCCTGGTCAGTACTTGGATGGGAGACCGCCTGGGAATACTGAATGCCGTAGACTTTAATTTTGGTTGAAGAGCAGGTATCAATAGTTTAAACATGAAACAATTGCTATGATATTCGTCTACGGCCACACTACGTTGAATACAGCGGTTCTCGTCCGATCACCGAACTTAAGCAACGTCGGGCCCGGTCAGTACCTGGATGGGAGACCGCCTGGGAATACCGGGTGCCGTAGACTTTTATTTTGGTTGAAGAGCAGGTATCAATAGTTTAAACTTAAAACAATTGCTATGATATTCGTCTACGGCCACACTACGTTAAATACACCGGTTCTCGTCCGATCACCAAAGTTAAGCAACGTCGGGCCCGGTCAGTACTTGGATGGGAGACCGCATGGGAATACCGGGTGCCGTAGACTTTTATTTTGGTTGAAGAGCAGGTATCAATAGTTTAAACTTAAAACAATTGCTATTATATTCGTCTACGGCCACACTACGTTGAATACACCCGTTCTCGTCCGATCACCGAAGTTAAGCAACGTCGTGCCCGGTCAGTACTTGGATGGGAGACCGCCTGGGAATACTAGATGCCGTAGACTTTTATTTTGGTTGAAGAGCAGGTATCAATGGTTTAAACATGAAACAATTGCCATGATTTTCGTCTACGGCCACACTACGTTGAATATACCGGTTCTCGTCCGATCACTGAAGTTAAGCAACGTCGGGCCTGGTCAGTACTTGGATGGGAGACCGCCTGGGAATACTGAATGCCGTAGACTTTAATTTTGGTTGAAGAGCAGGTATCAATAGTTTAAACATGAAACAATTGCTATGATATTCGTCTACGGCCACACTACGTTGAATACAGCGGTTCTCGTCCGATCACCGAACTTAAGCAACGTCGGGCCCGGTCAGTACCTGGATGGGAGACCGCCTGGGAATACCGGGTGCCGTAGACTTTTATTTTGGTTGAAGAGCAGGTATCAATAGTTTAAACTTAAAACAATTGCTATGATATTCGTCTACGGCCACACTACGTTAAATACACCGGTTCTCGTCCGATCACCAAAGTTAAGCAACGTCGGGCCCGGTCAGTACTTGGATGGGAGACCGCATGGGAATACCGGGTGCCGTAGACTTTTATTTTGGTTGAAGAGCAGGTATCAATAGTTTAAACTTACAACAATTGCTATGATATTCGTCTACGGCCGCACAATGTTGAATACACCGGTTCTCGTCCGATCACTGATGTTAAGCTTCGTCGGGCCTGGTCAGTACTTGGATGGGAGACCGCATGGGAATACCGGATGCCGTAGACTTTTATTTTGGTTGAAGAGCAGGTATCCATAGTTTAAACTTAAAACAATTGCTATGATATTCGTCTACGGCCACACTACGTTGAATACACCGGTTCTCGTCCGATCACCGAAGTTAAGCAACGTCGGGCCCGGTCAGTACTTGGATGGGAGACCGCCTGGGAATACCGGGTGCCGTAGACTTTTATTTTGGTTGAAGAGCAGGTATCAATAGTTTAAACTTAAAACAATTGCTATTATATTCGTCTACGGCCACACTACGTTGAATACACCCGTTCTCGTCCGATCACCGAAGTTAAGCAACGTCGTGCCCGGTCAGTACTTGGATGGGAGACCGCCTGGGAATACTAGATGCCGTAGACTTTTATTTTGGTTGAAGAGCAGGTATCAATGGTTTAAACATGAAACAATTGCCATGATTTTCGTCTACGGCCACACTACGTTGAATATACCGGTTCTCGTCCGATCACCGAAGTTAAGCAACGTCGGGCCCGGTCAGTACTTGGATGGGAGACCGCCTGGGAATACTGGATGCCGTAGACTTTAATTTTGGTTGAAGAGCAGGTATCAATAGTTTAAACATGAAACAATTGCTATGATATTCGTCTACGGCCACACTACGTTGAATACAGCGGTTCTCGTCCGATCACCGAACTTAAGCAACGTCGGGCCCGGTCAGTACCTGGATGGGAGACCGCCTGGGAATACCGGGTGCCGTAGACTTTTATTTTGGTTGAAGAGCAGGTATCAATAGTTTAAACTTAAAACAATTGCTATGATATTCGTCTACGGCCACACTACGTTAAATACACCGGTTCTCGTCCGATCACCGAAGTTAAGCAACGTCGGGCCCGGTCAGTACTTGGATGGGAGACCGCATGGGAATACCGGGTGCCGTAGACTTTTATTTTGGTTGAAGAGCAGGTATCAATAGTTTAAACTTACAACAATTGCTATGATATTCGTCTACGGCCGCACAATGTTGAATACACCGGTTCTCGTCCGATCACTGATGTTAAGCTTCGTCGGGCCTGGTCAGTACTTGGATGGGAGACCGCATGGGAATACCGGATGCCGTAGACTTTTATTTTGGTTGAAGAGCAGGTATCCATAGTTTAAACTTAAAACAATTGCTATGATATTCGTCTACGGCCACACCA
>CM055818.1:54820703-54839159 GCA_029582265.1 Zoroaster sp. YZ-2022 | reverse complement strand
CCCTGGGCCCGGGTCAGTACTTGGATGGAGACCGCCTATGAATACCGGATGCCGTAGACTTTATTTTTGGTTGAAGAGCAGGTATCAATAGTTTAAACATTACAACAATTGCTATGATATTCGTCTACGGCCGCACAATGTTGAATATACCGGTTCTCGTCCGATCACTGAAGTTAAGCAACGTCGGACCCGATCAGTTCTTGGATGGGAGACCGCATGGGAATACCGGGTGCCGTAGACTTTTATTTTGGTTGAAGAGCAGGTATCAATAGTTTAAACATGAAACAATTGCCATGATTTTCGTCTACGGCCACACTACGTTGAATACACCGGTTCTCGTCCGATCACCGAAGTTAAGCAACGTCGGACCCGATCAGTACTTGGATGGGAGAGCCCCTATGAATACCGGGTGCCGTAGACTTTTATTTTGGTTGAAGAGCAGGTATCAATAGTTTAAACTTACAACAATTGCTATGATATTCGTCTACGGCCGCACAATGTTGAATACACCGGTTCTCGTCCGATCACTGAAGTTAAGCTTCGTCGGGCCCGGTCAGTACTTGGATGGGAGACCGCATGGGAATACCGGGTGCCGTAGACTTTTATTTTGGTTGAAGAGCAGGTATCAATAGTTTAAACTTAAAACAATTGCTATGATATTCTTCTACGGCCACACTACGTTGAATACACCGGTTCTCGTCCGATCACCGAAGTTAAGCAACGTCGGGCCATGTCAGTACTTGGATGGGAGACCGCCTGGGAATACTGAATGCCGTAGACTTTTATTTTGGTTGAAGAGCAGGTATCAATAGTTTAAACATGAAACAATTGCTATGATATTCGTCTACGGCCACACTACCTTGAATACACCGGTTCTCGTCCGATCACCGAAGTTAAGCAACGTCGGGCCCGGTCAGTACTTGGATGGGAGACCGCCTGGGAATACCGGGTGTCGTAGACTTTTATTTTGGTTGAAGAGCATGTATCAATAGTTTAAACTTAAAACAATTGCTATGATATTCGTCTACGGCCACACTACGTTGAATATACCGGTTCTCGTCCGATCACCGAAGTTAAGCAACGTCGGGCCCGGTCAGCACTTGGATGGGAGACCGCCTGGGAATACCGGGTGCCGTAGACTTTTATGTTGGTTGAAGAGCAGGTATCAATAGTTTAAACTTAAAACAATTGCTATGATATTCGTCTACGGCCACACTACGTTGAATACACCGGTTCTCGTCCGATCACCGAAGTTAAGCAACGTCGGGCCCGGTCAGTACTTGGATGGGAGACCGCCTGGGAATACCGGGTGACGTAGACTTTTATTTTGGTTGAAGAGCAGGTATCAATAGTTTAAACATAAAACCATTGCCATGATTTTCGTCTACGGCCACACTACGTTGAATATACCGGGTCTCGTCCGATCACCGAAGTTAAGCAACGTCGGGCCCGGTCAGTACTTGGATGGGAGACCGCCTGGGAATACCGGGTGCCGTAGACTTTTATTTTGGTTGAAGAGCAGGTATCAATAGTTTAAACTTACAACAATTGCTATGATATTCGTCTACGGCCGCACAATGTTGAATACACCGGTTCTCGTCCGATCACTGAAGTTAAGCTTCGTCGGGCCCGGTCAGTACATGGATGGGAGACCGCATGGGAATACCGGGTGCCGTAGACTTTTATTTTGGTTGAAGAGCAGGTATCAATAGTTTAAACTTAAAACAATTGCTATGATATTCGTCTACGGCCGCACAATGTTGAATACACCGGTTCTCGTCCGATCACCGAAGTTAAGCAACGTCGGGCCTGGTCAGTACTTGGATGGGAGACCGCCTGGGAATACCGGGTGACGTAGACTTTTATTTTGGTTGAAGAGCAGGTATCAATAGTTTAAACATAAAACAATTGCCATGATTTTCGTCTACGGCCACACTACGTTGAATATACCGGTTCTCGTCCGATCACCGAAGTTAAGCAACGTCGGGCCCGGTCAGTACTTGGATGGCAGACGGTCTGGGAATACCAGGTGCCGTAGACTTTTATTTTGGTTGAAGAGCAGGTATCAATAGTTTAAACTTACAACAATTGCTATGATATTCGTCTACGGCCGCACAATGTTGAATACACCGGTTCTCGTCCGATCACTGAAGTTAAGCTTCGTCGGACCCGGTCAGTACTTGGATGGGAGACCGCATGGGAATACCGGGTGCCGTTGACTTTTATTTTGGTTGAAGAGCAGGTATCAATAGTTTAAACTTAAAACAATTGCTATGATATTCTTCTACGGCCACACTACGTTGAATACACCGGTTCTCGTCCGATCACCGAAGTTAAGCAACGTCGGGCCCGGTCAGTACTTGGATGGGAGACCGCCTGGGAATACCGGGTGCCGTAGACTTTTATTTTGGTTGAAGAGCAGGTATCAATAGTTTATACTTAAAACATTTGCTATGATAAGTAAGACTAATTGCGGTGACACCATGTAAGAATCTCAATTGAGTAGTAATTAGTTCTGAAAAGAACTGGGGGTACAACTCGACGTTTCGATCAGTATGCTCTGATCGTCCTCAGGAGAATGCCGGACTCTTGAAACTGCTGCTGCTTAACGATGCCGAGACTCCAACCTTATCCCGCCAGGCCTACAGCTCCATGACCCAGTTCGCAGCCTCCGTTCCCACCGCATCCTACGTTCAGCCAGCGCCTCCTTGCTTCGTGAGAGGATCACCTCTACACGTTCCTCCCTCGCCGACACCGACCGCAGTCTATCCCAACTAGAAGAAGGATTTCGCGACACGTTCCACCCCGAGGACTTTGAGAAAGTCACCACCCGCACTTCGTCCTCGAGCAGACACGTGTTCACCACCACCCGCAGGAAGCAGATTAGCAAGTTTTCGCGACTTCAACGATTGGATACGGGATCGTCTATATCCCTATTCCCCCGCGCGTTCACCCGGTCCAAGGGATCCTCTATATCCCCACGACCATCCGACTCGGAGTCCTGGAGATCTCCTATATCTCACTCCAACCGCGCTTCTAGTAGACTGGATACGGGATCCTCTATATCCCTATTCCCCCGCGCGTTCACCCGGTCCAAGGGATCCTCTATATCCCCACGACCTTCCGACTCGGAGTCTTGGAGATCTTCTACATCTCGCTCCAACCGCGCTTCAAGTAAACCTACGGGATCTGCTATATACCTAAGGCAACCCTCACACCTCCGCTCACAGGACGCGTTCCAGAAACACACCGTCGTCAACCTCAGCCAACGCACCCTCACTCCTATCGAAACATCAGTACTGTCACTGGGAATGAATTTCGCCCTCACACCCAAATCCATTCCAACGGAAGAAATCATCCAGTCAGTTGAACCAGCCCTACGACGACTCAACAAAACAGCAGCCGATGACGTCAGACTACAGATGAGCGATGTTCTGCGTAAAGCCAAGCCAGCCAAGCCCAACCTCTCCAAGGGAGAACTTTCTGCTTTACGGGACATCCGACGAGACAGCTCCATCCACATCCTCACCGCAGACAAAGGCAACGCTACAGTCATCATGGACCGAGCACAATACACCGACAAGGTAAGTCACATTTTATTATCCGATTCATACCGCCCCTCAAGAAGAACCCCATCCCATCCATAGAGAAAAGAGTTGCTAGCAAACTCCTTGCCCTCCACCGTGCCGGTGGCCTCTCCATCCAACTCTACCGACATCTCAGACCATCCAGCTCATCCTGCCCTAGGTTCTTTGGCCAGCCGAAGATTCACAAACCGGATGTTCCTCTCCGCCCTATTGTCGCCTCCAGAGGTTCACCTACGTACAACACAGCCCGTCATTTAGCTAAGATCCTCCGACCCTTGGTGGGTCTCACTCAACACCATGTGTCCAACTCCAGTCAGTTCGTTGAGATCACCCAGGGCCTCACACTTCAACCCAGCGACATCTTGGTTAGTTTTGATGTTGTCTCCCTATTCACTAATGTCCCAACTACAGAGACATGCCTCCTGGTGAAGGACAGACTCGTACAAGATCTTTCTCTTGATGATTGCACATCACTCACCCCGGACCAAATTCATGATTTGCTACTAACATGTGTCTCTTCAAGTTGTTTTCAGTTTCAGGGCAAGTTCTACGAGCAGACAGTTGGGACCTCCATGGGATCTCCTTTATCCCCGGTCCTTGCTGACATTTTCATGGAAGAGTTTGAAAACTCTTCCCTCAACACCGCCGACCTCCAACCCAAGCTGTGGCTCCGATACGTGGATGACACCTTTGTGGTTTGGCCACACGGCAGAGACACACTCAGGATTTTCTACAACATCTAAACCAGCAACACCCGAGCATCAAGTTCACCATGGAAACGGAAGAAGATGACAAGATCGCGTTCCTTGATGTTGGGATTTCCAGAAACGCAGACGGCTCCCTACACCACAACGTCTACAGAAAGCCCACGCACACAGATCGGTACCTGAACCAGCGCTCCTTCCATCATCCAAGCATCAAGTCATCGGTCAACCGCACGCTCGTACAACGCGCCTACAACATTTGTGACAAGGACAGCCTTCCCAAGGAACTACAGCACATCCGAACTACCCTCAAACGCAACGGTTACAATCCTAACAAGATCAGCACAGCGAAGCCGGTTCCAAACTCCAAAAGCAAGGTAAGTGATCTAACCCTCTCTGCTTGTCTCCCCTATCTAGGTTCGACGTCTCACAAACTACAACGCATCCTCCGACAAGCAGGCATCGATGTGTTCCACTCAGCCCCAGCAAACTCCAAGGACTTCTACATACCCACAAGGACAAACCGGACCCAAACAACAGAGCGGGAGTCTATCGGATCCCCTGTGAGTGCGGTAAGGTGTACATCGGGGAAACAAAACGCAACCTCCCCATCATATTGAAGGAACACCGAGCACACGGCCGCAGAGGAGATTTCGAGAAGTCCGCCATCGTCAAGCACTCGCACATCAAGGACCACCAAATCGACTGGCAGGCAGCCCAACTCATCACACCCATCGACGCATGGCACCCCAGACGCATCAGAGAGGCCATCGAGATCGTCAAACACGACACTGTGCCACAGGACATCGGTTTCTTCATCAGCGACATTTGGCGACCCATACTACAGACTGAAGGATCTTCTATATCCAAAGTCCATAACCAACCCCAGACTGAGGGATCCCCTATATCCTAAGTCAACCACCCTCCTTCCCCTGTGCTTGTTAACAACTGATTCAGTTCAGTGAGCACACACTCCTCTCCCCTTACACCTAGGATCCTAGTCCCATAGTCTCACAGTTTCCCGCCTGCGCGCCTCAACGAACTAATCCTCCAGCAGGGGATGATCCTCCAGCAGCCTACTTAAGCAGCAGCAGTTTCAAGAGTCCGGCATTCTCCTGAGGACGATCAGAGCATACTGATCGAAACGTCGAGTTGTACCCCCAGTTCTTTTCAGAACTAATTACTACTCAATTGAGATTCTTACATGGTGTCACCGCAATTAGTCTTACTTATCATTCTCACCATGCAAAGCTACAAGTTTTACCTATTTGCTATGATATTCGTCTATGGCCACACTACGTTGAATACACCGGTTCTCGTCCGATCACCGAAGTTAAGCTTCGTCGGGCCCGGTCAGTACTTGGATGGGAGACCGCATGGCAATACCGGGTGCCGTAGACTTTTATTTTGGTTGAAGAGCAGATATCAATAGTTTAAACATAAAACAATTGCCATGATATTCGTCTCCGGCCATACTACGTTGAATACACCGGTAATCGTCTGATCACTGAAGTTAAGCAACGTTGGGCCCGGTCAGTACTTGGATGGGAGACCGCCTGGGAATACCGGGTGCCGTAGACTTTTATTTTGGTTGAAGAGCAAGTATCAATAGTTTAAACATGAAACAATTGCTATGATATTCGTCTACGGCCACACTACGTTGAATAGACCGGTTCTCGTCCGATCACCGAAGTTAAGCAACGTCGGGCCCGGTCAGTACTTGGATGGGAGACCGCCTGGGAATACCGGATGCCGTAGACTTTTATTTTGGTTGAAGAGCAGATATCAATAGTTTAAACATAAAACAATTGCCATGATATTCGTCTCCGGCCATACTACGTTGAATACACCGGTAATCGTCTGATCACTGAAGTTAAGCAACGTCGGGCCCGGTCAGTACTTGCATGGGTGTACTCCTGGGAATACTGAATGCCGTAGACTTTTATTTTGGTTGAAGAGCAGGTATCAATAGTTTAAACTTACAACAATTGTATGATATTCGTCTACGGCCGCACAACGTTGAATACACCGGTTCTCGTCCGATCACTGAAGTTAAGCTTCGTCGGGCCCTGTCAGTACTTGGATGGGAGACCGCATGGGAATACCGGGTGCCGCAGACATTTATTTTGGTTGAAGAGCAGGTATCAATAGTTTAAACTTATAACAATTGCTATGATATTCGTCTACGGCCGCACAACGTTGAATACACCGTTTCTCTTTCGATCACCGAAGTTAAGCAACGTCGGGCCCGGTCAGTACTTGGATGGGAGACCGCCTGGGAATACTGGATGCCGTAGACTTTTATTTTGGTTGAAGAGCAGGTATCAATGGTTTAAACATGAAACAATTGCCATGATTTTCGTCTACGGCCACACTACGTTGAATATACCGGTTCTCGTCCGATCACTGAAGTTAAGCAACGTCGGGCCTGGTCAGTACTTGGATGGGAGACCGGCTGGGAATACTGGATGCCGTAGACTTTAATTTTGGTTGAAGAGCAGGTATCAATAGTTTAAACATGAAACAATTGCTATGATATTCGTCTACGGCCACACTACGTTGAATACAGCGGTTCTCGTCCGATCACCGAACTTAAGCAACGTCGGGCCCGGTCAGTACTTGGATGGGAGACCGCCTGGGAATACCGGGTGCCGTAGACTTTTATTTTGGTTGAAGAGCAGGTATCAAAAGTTTAAACTTAAAACAATTGCTATGATATTCGTCTACGGCCACACTACGCACGGCCGTTCCACAATAATAAAATGTGCGCGCCCTCAGTGTTCACGCTGCGTCCAATGTATTCTTATACAATAACGCGCGCGGAACTTTGGCTACTCTATGTTTACGCAAGATAAAGGTCAAATTTACTATTTGCATATCTCGTTTTTCCTGAATTTTCATTGGTCGGACAAGTATTTTGAATAAAAACAATGGTAACTGTCATGAATATTGATTTATTTAACACTTTTATGGATCGCGGAGGTCAATCATGCCGGCCATGTGAGAGTGGTTGTGACATATACGTGAACGTTATAACGAGCAGCCTGTGTTTGTCGTTTAGCGCAAGGATGGTATGTGATTGACGAGCTAAAAACATGCATTTTCATGAAATATTGAGTTTTCCTCCAAAAAATCGCAGGACATCAGTTGAGAAGAAGCATATTTCAAGACAATCAGGATGAAACAAGGTAAAAGACAGCGGGATGTTTTGTGATATTTCAGATTGTATCTTGCTATTTTTCAACGTGTGGAAATAATTATTTACATGTAATGTATGTTTGTACAGTACATTGGTATTGACGTTGTACTGTACATGTAGTCACTGGCGGGGGATTTACATGACAATCTTGAATGAAAAGCTCGCCTCATTAACTGTTTTAGATTATTATAATTTATTTACAATTACATTTCTTTAAAATTTGTATGTACTCCTAGGCCCTCTATTGTAAAAAGAAAAGAAAAAAAAGGCACCATTAAGCTAGAAATTGAATAACGTTCCCGAACCTAGCTGTAGTGTTATACTAAGTTATATCATGGAGGAAGGAAGAACACATGTGTTCCTTCCTCCATGGTTATATTAATTAATTCGTAGCTCTCGTCTTGGTTACGTCCCTTCTCCCTTAATGGACCTAAGACTAGAGCAACGACGGAATCATGCTAAAGAAAATGTTGATTTTTATTATTTCGTTTCAACATTTTAAAACTTAGTTTTTCCACATTTTAAATTTACTTAATTGCACCGTCATTGTCCACAACAAGTGGTCTTCCAAACTTGGTTGAATGTAAAATGTTGAAAAGAAAAAGAAAATCGAGAAGTATCCCGAACTATGACCGTCTGAACGTGGTTGCGATGACAGACATGATTTTTTATTTGGACATGCTAATTATTTTAATTCTTGTTCATCTTCTCCAAATAACACAGCCTTTTCTGCAACTGCAAGACAGATCAACAACCCAACCCTGTCATCAGTGGTTGAATAAGCTTATGACATGTGGAGGTGAGTGACTGCATCTACATTGTACATGTACACATGCAGGCTCCCTAAATTATACTTTAATTCAATAACTTCAAAAATTGTTATCGTCATGCTGTTGAGTGCAGTATACGACCGCCACTTTTTCAATCTCTATATTAAAAAATGCAGACTATAGACTTAGTCTTAACTGATGAGGTATTATACTTTGGTTTTTGGTATAAAGAGTAAAAAAGTGGCGGTCGGATATTGCACACATTCCAAAACATTTTCAAGAGAATTACAGGTGACCTGTGTTCTAAAAAAACACTTTTCTTGTCGTACACATATGCCATAGTGCATGATGATGGCTCCAAACTAAAGCCAGAACTTCCTTGCCCTAATAAATATTTGTGTTATTCTTCTTTTTTATTTCTTTTTCCACAGGTGATCATTTTTGCTTGTACTTCTGGAGTAGTTGACAAGTGGTGACGTCGCATTATTGTCATCAGACGCTGCAAGTCGTCCCGCATTCCCTGTACCACACGACCTGTCCTGTTGAATTCAGTGTGTATCAGCTCTCCCCCCTGCTCGTTTAGAAGGCCAAATCCAACACCAAACCTGGTCAGCTGTTCTACAGCGTGGTTCTCCAATAAGTGCATCTTGGGAGTGATGCTGGATTCAGGGAAACTATCTCTGTAAGATGCCATGAAGATCTTGATACACGTATCTGCGATGAATACAAAATGTCATTACTCTCGACAGGATTTTACTATCGGTACTTCACAACAAAAAAGAAAAGGAAGTGAATATTTACCAATGCGTTTGAAGTCTTCAGGTGATAAGGCCCTGGCGTGGTTTATCGCAAAGTGTGTGTCAGCAAATTTGAGGAAAATATCCTCAAATTTTGACCCGATTTCAGCTGCTTCACGAATGAGTTCTTTTTGACGTTGCAGTGGAATATCATCGTATGACATATTCTGGATTATTCTGCGGGGTTCACACGTTAGGTCAGAGATGACTTGAATCTGTTGGGATAGCAGACGAAAGGTAACACTTTCTCAATCCATGTTATGCACATCAAGTACTTACAATTCTTACAATAGAAATGAGTACAAAACATGTATCAACATGTATGGTATGATAAACAGCAACATGGCATACTTTGGTAGTTTTTACCTGGCAACATTTGTGAACGTGGTTACCAACAAAAGCTTTTCCGTGGTAAGCTTGCCGTTCAACATGGTGCTTCTTCAATACCACATCAAGGCTTCCAGCAACTGGACCGGCACCAATCGGCAGATCAGCCTTTTCATTGCCCTGTAACTCAAAAAGGGAAAGTATAACGATTATCAGCACAGTATGCACGTTTTTATTTTATGTCCCTTTGACTTAAATGAATACCGGAGCTACGACGGACCATGTTTTTAAATTTGGCAAATGTTTTAATTTTGTTTTTAACATTTCAAATGTGTGCAATAGGGTATATTTAAAATATGGGTATTTAAAAGGTAAACAAAAAATATATATTTTTACATTATGGTCTGTCGTAGCTCCTACAATGTAGGTCTAAGGGATATGTTCAAGAGCAGCTATTTTTATTTTAACAAATATGTCATCAACTACCATGTGAATATTTCAATAGGACTGACATGACTACAAATGTAAACATGTACAGTGTACATATTGAATGCTAAGAAAATACATGACTCGGCGAGTCGAGTTTGAAATGTACATGTTTACATGGAACTTCTCACCAGTTGCTCCAATTCGTGCCGAAGATTGAAAGCCCTGTTGGCCATCTGCTGAAACATTTGATCGGCATTTTGAAGGTTATGTTGAAGGAGGTGAAGGGGTAACTCTTCTTCAATCTGCTCAAGTTCATATTGCTTGATGGATTTGTCACGGGCAGCCTGCTTTTGACGGTTGAACTCCCGTACAACCTTCTGGTCAAAGTTAGTGGTACTTGTTTCCAGGTCATCTTCATCTGTATGCTTGACTAGCAATTCAAAAATCTTTAAATCAAGCATGTGGCATCTTGCTTCGTACATATCAAAGAGCTTCTTGTAAATTCCAAGAGATATGTGAAGGCTTGGGAGAACCACCTAAGCAAAATTGTAATGTAAACAAAAATGGAGCGTTTTAAATGCATTTTTAAAAATAAAACGGGGCCCAATTTCATGGCTCTGCTTGTTAATACCGTAAGCATAGAATCGGCGCTTACGGAAGCAGAAATTCTGCGCTTAGCGTAAGCGTATTTTATTGGTTAGCAAGGAATATATGGTTATGTGCTTATGTACTTCGCGTAAATAAGGATTTCTCGCTTACACAGCTAGCGCAGAAATTCGGCGCTAGCTATTTAAGCCCGAATCCTCGCTTATGGGATCCATGAAATGAATTATGCGCTCACCGACCTCGTAAGCGCAGAATTTGTTATGCAAGCAGAGCCACTTATGCCATTATATTATGCAGATCACCAGAGTAAGATATTTATTTATTGCTCCATTACACATGTAGTTCAACTTACATGGTCAATTGCAATGTCAATAATTGGCTTAGCTATGATGCTATGAGAGACATCCTGGCCCGAGCTTTCATTGAGCCATCTGCTACATATGCCGTGTGTGATTCAACAATTGACTGCAGGGTGCGTGGGGTGGCTGTTGCCCTCTCAGTGATGGGGAGTTTCATATTGTCCTTGGATGTTGTGCAATACAGACAGCAATATCGTGCTAAATTAAGAAAACATAAACAGAACATTTACAGATGTTGTAAATGTATGGTGAAAGGGACATCATGTAGTCACATGTAAATAGTAGATGTATTTGTATATAATTTATTTTTCTAACATAAACAATGTATATATTGTAAAAGCAAATGTATAAATTAACTTGTCATACATTTGTATGCCTTACCATTGCAGCTGCATATACCGTACATCTTGGTTAACAGCTCATAGTCTCCAAAAAGGAAAAGTCTCAGTGTTTTGTCCCTGTAAAAAGACAAAACAGAGTAAACAAAACATTCAATATAACTCTAAAATGAGTGCACATTTATGATGTGTGTTATATATTTTTTAAATCAAGTATTTACCTCCACTTTTGGCCAGCAAGTTGTGATACTTGGTCCATGATGGGTGGCAAAACTGTCTGAAGGTTCACAATTGAATCGTTGGCTTCGAAACAAGCGAACACAACAGTGTTTTGCAATGAATTTGGATGACGAGTATTCACTATTTGGAAGGACATTTTGAAGGATTTCCCACCCTTGTCTCCTCCAATTTTGATCCACACTTCCTCCTTTGGGATCACACCGTCATGCCAGGTCAGAGAGCCATACCTGTAAACAAAATATTGATGGAGGGTGTGGTAGATTACAAAGTATTTCATGTACAGTATAATGCATTATACATACATGTACAATGTACATTACATGGTACTAAAAACTTACAAGTCATGTCTGTCCAGATAGTCCAGGATCATTGAGGGCAGATTCTTGACAGTCACATAGGGTACTTCTCGTGACTCCACACCATTATGTCCATAGGCTTTATCTGAATTGAAGATGAGTGGAACAAGACTTCCCGTGAGGTTGTCATTAAGGAGCACATTTTGTCGCTTTCGCATAGCTCTCTCTGATGAAAATGTTACCCCAATGCTGCCAAGATACCTGTAAATTAAGATAACACCTTGGCATGATACATTGTTTGTGCATTAGTGTTTAAATTGCACAGTAGTGCATCTTTGATGTACAGTGTATACAGTAAACAGGACATGTACATGTAGGTCTACATGTACAGTATATAAAGTTTTCTACAAGTTTCTTTTAGGGGCCATGCACAATTATCAACATTTTCACGAGCGTACAAACCGTACGCTGTGGGGAGGGGGTCTGCAGTCTGTACAATTTTTTTTGTACGATTTTAGGGGGGGGGGGGATCCTGAAATTTGTTTACTCTTTGTACGCTTGTGTAATGTGAAAATGTTGATAATTGTCTATGGCCCCTTACAAACCTCTTAATCTTTCGGAGTTGTTCCCATGCTAATTGGCAGTCTCTCATCATGGCAATTGAAGCATCTGGGTCATTGATTCCATCAGTTGTTGATAATCTGCTTGTGGATGAGGCTTTTTGGGAAGAGCTTGTTGGAATTTTCTGCACAAATGTCGGCTGTAAATATATGATGTTAAAAAGTTAACGAAATATTCGTACACCCCAATGAACAAATCTCAACATTGCCTCGGTTTATGTGGAAGATTAAGGAGCATCATTGATTAGAAACTGGTGTACAACGTAGCATAAATATTTATTGATTTAAAATATTTTATTTTACTATTGTTCAGTTTGTTTTTAAGTGTGTGGGGGTGTTTGAGGTTTTGTTTTTACATAAAGCAACATTTATTTGTTTTAAGTTATCATTTAAGTAGCTGAATCCTATCCAGTAAATTTATTGCCTGTGTTTTACAATTGTTTTTAAATGTAGACCTACTGTTGGCTGTTCTGATTATTTCAGTTTGTGAAAACAGGAAAGCAGCATGGTACACCTATCCCATATTATTTACATGGGTACGTGCACATGATTGTACATGTACATGTACATGATTGTACATGTACATGTGGAAGACAAATCGGCTTATGCACCACTTAAAATCAAGATTAATTTAAATAAAAATAAGCTAATAAAAGCAGATTATTTTTACAAATACTTACCCGGCCTGGTGTTTTCAAACGCATATCTTTTCCTTTCTGTGCACAAAGCTTTAACCAAGTCCAGCGATCACTGACTTCTTCGATTTCTGCCGGGATAGGTTTGCCTCTGCTATGTTCTACTGCAACTTGCTTGAGAAGTTTTGCTGCTTTTGTGATCTCTTCTCTACGTGATATATTGGTGCTTGTCTCGGAATATGTCGGGATGGAATTTGGTGTTTGTGTACACAGGTCACAGGTGCATGGTGGTGTTATGTCCTTAACTGGACAAACATGGTCGACCATTTTTGTTAATTTACCTATTGTGCCACATATTGTGCAAACCGTTGTTAAGTTGCTAAGCTGAAGCCTCAGAATTCTAGGTGATGATGTGACGTTGTCATGACTCACATTTACTTGACATACGGGGCAGGGAACAGTGCTACTGGATCTAAAATAAAACCACTGCTCAAGACATGAGGAACAGTAGTTGTGTTCGCAGGGAGTTTGTACTGATGGGGAGCTTAGGATGCACTGGCATATTGCACAAATGAAAATAGTCTCCACCGCCTTCTCTGTGCCAAGAATGTCAAGATTTGGGGGAACTGTATACGTATTATTAGGTGCAAACTTGAACGAATAACCTCTCTCGCAGTTGTGGCTGTTCGGTTTGAGTTGGTCCACATTGGGAAGACCCTTACCAGTTCGCTTTCTCTTTGCGGGGCGACCTCCTTTGAGTGTTTTTCTGTACAGTTCACATGTGGTGCATATTCCAGTTCTTGAATGTTTTTGCCAGTCGGTATTGTTTTGTGTAGCACATGAATGTTCAAATTCCCTAGTTTGTTGTTTACAATGTGTCAAATTTCGCACACACCTCCAGCATAATTTATTTGGATGCCTTGTTGAATCATCTAGCCAGATGTTTATTCTATACAGTTTGTCTAATTCTTTTCTATACTGTGCACAGTCCACTGCTGCATATGAATTATTTGTATTTAACTTTGTGCACACACGGCACAACTTATCAAGTGCTGATTGATGAAACTGTAGTTGATTCATAACTGTAAATATGTGTGTAAACTTGCCATTGTATTAATAATAAAGTATTTACCATGAATCAGTAAATCACTGTTGTTGAAGAGCCTGTTTGTTCAAACGATGTGACGAACGTATACAGCATGTATGTACACTGCCATGTACGACAAATAGCAAAACATTGTAAACATTTTGTATCTCGCGCCAAGTGTATGTTTACATACATGTACGTGTATGTACGTGTACGCTGTATACGGTTCGCACGTCCGTGAATGTGTGTGTACATTTTAATAGGGGTTTTACGGGAGTTTTTGTGTCGGCGTGACAAAACACGGATTTTAAAACCGATCTCTTGTAAATATGTCCGCTGTCTTTTTTTTTTCATCCGGGTTTTTGATAAAACAAGACCCATGTTTTCAAGAAATTAGCTTCATTTTATTGGGAAAACCCAGAGTTTTTATTTGGAGATAGTTTAGAATCGCTAATTTCTCACATGTCGTCGGGAATTCACATCCGTTAAATAATGTAAAAATAATAATATTTCATATTATCCCCAACACATATTTTACTGAACAACCCCAAGTGAACAAATAAAAGTGTTTATGATTAATTATGATTGTTTCACTCAATAATATAATGATAAATTATCGAAAATTCAAGGTTAGAAACGTTTTTCTTTTCAACGTTAACGTTGATTATCCGCCATGTTTGTTACGGGCTATTGTTTCATTACTGGAGGAAACGTTTGTTCGTTGCAAAATCTTTTTACGCGCTGTAGTAATGAGAGTGGAACAGCCGTGTACGTTAAATACACCGGTTCTCGTCCGATCACCGAAGTTAAGCAACGTCGGGCCCGGTCAGTACTTGGATGGGAGACCGCCTGGGAATACCGGGTGCCGTAGACTTTTATTTTGGTTGAAGAGCAGGTATCAATAGTTTAAACATGAAACAATTGCTATGATATTCGTCTACGGCCACACTACGTTGAATACACCGGTTCTCGTCCGATCACCGAAGTTAAGCAACGTCGGGCCCGGTCAGTACTTGGATGGGAAACCGCCTGGGAATACCGGGTGCCGTAGAGTTTTATTTTGGTTGAAGAGCAGGTATCAATAGTTTAAACATGAAACAATTGCTATGATATTCGTCTACGGCCGCACAACGTTGAATACACCGGTTCTCGTCCGATCACTGAAGATAAGCTTCGTCGGGCCCGGTCAGTACTTGGATGGGAGACCGCATGGGAATACCGGGTGCCGTAGACTTTTATTTTGGTTGAAGAGCAGGTATCAATAGTTTAAACATGAAACAATAAATATGATATTCGTCTACGGCCACACTACGTTGAATATACCGGTTCTCGTCCGATCACTGAAGTTAAGCAACGTCGGGCCCGGTCAGTACTTGGATGGGAGACCGCATGGGAATACCGGGTGCCGTAGACTTTTATTTTGGTTGAAGAGCATGTATCAATAGTTTAAACTTAAAACAATTGCTATGATATTCGTCTACGGCCACACTACGTTGAATACACCGGTTCTCGTCCGATCACCGAAATTAAGCAACGTCGGGCCCGGTCAGTACTTGGATGGGAGACCGCCTGGGAATACCGGGTGCCGTAGACTTTTATTTTGGTTGAAGAGCAGATATCAATAGTTTAAACTTATAACAATTGCTATGATATTCGTCTACGGCTGCACAACGTTGAATACACCGTTTCTCGTCCGATCACTGAAGTTAAGCTTCGTCGGGCCCGGTCAGTACTTAGATGGGAGACCGCATGGGAATACCGGGTGCCGTAGACTTTCATTTTGGTTGAAGAGCAGGTATCAATAGTTTAAACATAAAACAATGGCCGTAATATTCGTCTACGGCCACACTACGTTGAATATACCGATTCTCGTCCGATCACTGAAGTTAAGCAACGTCAGGCCCGGTCAGTACTTGGATGGGAGACCGCCTGGGAATACTGAATGCCATAGACTTTTATTTTGGTTGAAGAGCAGGTATCAATAGTTTAAACTTAAAACAATTGCTATGATATTCGTCTACGGCCACACTACGTTGAATACACCGGTTCTCGTCCGATCACCGAAGTTAAGCAACGTCGGGCCCGGTCAGTACTTGGATGGGAGACCGCTTGGGAATACCGGGTGCCGTAGACTTTTATTTTGGTTGAAGAGCAGGTATCAATAGTTTATACTTAAAACATTTGCTATGATATTCGTCTACGGCCACACTACGTTGAATACACCGGTTCTCGTCCGATCACCGAAGTTAAGCTTCGTCGGGCCCGGTCAGTACTTGGATGGGAGACCGCATGGCAATACCGGGTGCCGTATACTTTTATTTTGGTTGAAGAGCAGATATCAATAGTTTAAACATAAAACAATTGCCATGATATTCGTCTCCGGCCATACTACCTTGAATACACCGGTAATCGTCTGATCACTGAAGTTAAGCAACGTTGGGCCCGGTCAGTACTTGGATGGGAGACCGCCTGGGAATACCGGGTGCCGTAGACTTTTATTTTGGTTGAAGAGCAAGTATCAATAGTTTAAACATGAAACAATTGCTATGATATTCGTCTACGGCCACACTACGTTGAATAGACCGGTTCTCGTCCGATCACCGAAGTTAAGCAACGTCGGGCCCGGTCAGTACTTGGATGGGAGACCGCCTGGGAATACCGGATGCCGTAGACTTTTATTTTGGTTGAAGAGCAGATATCAATAGTTTAAACATAAAACAATTGCCATGATATTCGTCTCCGGCCATACTACGTTGAATACACCGGTAATCGTCTGATCACTGAAGTTAAGCAACGTTGGGCCCGGTCATTACTTGGATGTGAGAGCCCCTATGAATACCCGGTGCCGTAGACTTTTATTTTGGATGAAGAGCAGGTATCAATAGTTTGAACATAAAACAATGGCCGTGATATTCGTCTACGGCCACACTACGTTGAATACACCGGTTCTCGTCCGATCACCGAAGTTAAGCAACGTCGGGCCCGGTCAGTACTTGGATGGGAGACCGCCTGGGAATACTGGATGCCGTAGACTTTTATTTTGGTTGAAGAGCAGGTATCAATAGTTTAAACATGAAACAATTGCTATGATATTCGTCTACGGCCACACTACGTTGAATAGACCGGTTCTCGTCCGATCACCGAAGTTAAGCAACGTCGGGCCCGGTCAGTACTTGGATGGGAGACCGCCTGGGAATACCGGGTGCCGTAGACTTTTATTTTGGTTGAAGAGCAGGTATCAATAGTTTAAACTTACAACAATTGGTATGATATTCGTCTACGGCCGCACAACGTTGAATACACCGGTTCTCGTCCGATCACTGAAGATAAGCTTCATCGGGCCCGGTCAGTACTTGGATGGGAGACCGCCTGGGAATACCGGGTGCTGTAGAATTTTATTTTGGTTCAAGAGCAGGTATCAATAGTTTAAACATAAAACAATTGCCATGATATTCGTCTCCGGCCATATTACGTTGAATACACCGGTAATCGTCCGATCACCGAAGTTAAGCAACGTTGGGCCCGGTCAGTACTTGGATGGGAGAGCCCCTATGAATACCGGGTGCCGTAGACTTTTTTTAGGATGAAGAGCAGGTATCAATAATTTAAACATAAAACAATGGCCGTGATATTCGTCTACGGCCTGACTACATTGAATACACCGGTTCTCGTCCGATCACTGAAGTTAAGCAACGTTGGGCCCAGTCAGTACTTGGATGGGAGACCGCCTGGGAATACTGGATGCCATAGACTTTTATTTTGGTTGAAGAGCAGGTATCAATAGTTTAAACTTAAAACAATTGCTATGATATTCGTCTACGGCCACACTACGTTGAATACACCGGTTCTCGTCCGATCACCGAAATTAAGCAACGTCGGGCCCGGTCAGTACTTGGATGGGAGACCGCCTGGGAATACCGGGTGCCGTAGACTTTTATTTTGGTTGAAGAGCAGGTATCAATAGTTTAAACTTATAACAATTGCTATGATATTCGTCTACAGCTGCACAACGTTGAATACACCGTTTCTCGTCCGATCACTGAAGTTAAGCTTCGTCGGGCCTGGTCAGTACTTGGATGGGAGACCGCATGGGAATACCGGGTGCCGTAGACTTTTATTTTGGTTGAATTGCAGGTATCAATAGTTTAAACTTAAAACAATTGCTATGATATTCGTATACGGCCACACTACGTTGAATACACCGGTTCTCGTCCAATCACCGAAGTTAAGCAACGTCGGGCCCGGTCAGTACTTGGATGGGAGACCGCCTGGGAATACCGGGTGCTGTAGAATTTTATTTTGGTTGAAGAGCAGGTATCAATAGTTTAAACATAAAACAATTGCCATGATATTCGTCTCCGGCCATATTACGTTGAATACACCGGTAATCGTCCGATCACCGAAGTTAAGCAACGTTGGGCCCGGTCAGTACTTGGATGGGAGACGCCTTATGAATACCGGT
>CM055818.1:54802846-54820203 GCA_029582265.1 Zoroaster sp. YZ-2022 | reverse complement strand
TATTCCCAGGCGGTCTCCCCATCAAGTACTGACCGGGCCCGACGTTGCTTAACTTTCGGTGATCGGACGAGAACCGGTGTATTCAACGTAGTGTGGCCGTAGACGAAAATCATGGCAATTGTTTCATGTTTAAACTATTGATACCTGCTCTTCAACCAAAATAAAAGTCTACGGCACCCGGTATTCCCAGGCGGTCTCCCATCCAAGTACTGACCGGGCCCGACGTTGCTTAACTTCGGTGATCGGACGAGAACCGGTGTATTCAACGTAGTGTGGCCGTAGACGAATATCATAGCAATTGTTTCATGTTTAAACTATTGATACCTGCTCTTCAACCAAAATAAAAGTCTACGGCACCCGGTATTCCCAGGCGGTCTCCCATCCAAGTACTGACCGGGCCCGACGTTGCTTAACTTCGGTGATCGGACGAGAACCGGTGTATTCAACGTAGTGTGCCCGTAGACGAATATCATAGCAATTGTTTCATGTTTAAACTATTGATACCTGCTCTTCAACCAAAATAAAAGTCTACGGCACCCGGTATTCCCAGGCGGTCTCCCATCCAAGTACTGACCGGGCCCGACGTTGCTTAACTTCGGTGATCGGACGAGAACCGGTGTATTCAACGTAGTGTGGCCGTAGACGAATATCATGGCAATTGTTTCATGTTTAAACTATTGATACCTGCTCTTCAACCAAAATAAAAGTCTACGGCATCCAGTATTCCCAGGCGGTCTCCCATCCAAGTACTGACCGGGCCCGACGTTGCTTAACTTCGGTGATCGGACGAGAACCGGTGTATTCAACGTAGTGTGGCTGTAGACGAATATCATAGCAATTGTTTCATGTTTAAACTATTGATACCTGCTCTTCAACCAAAATAAAAGTCTACAGCACCCGGTATTCCCAGGCGGTCTCCCATCCAAGTACTGACCGGGGCCCGACGTTGCTTATATTCGGTGATCGGACGAGAACCGGTGTATTCAACGTAGTGTGGCCGTAGACGAATATCATAGCAATTGTTTTAAGTTTAAACTATTGATACCTGCTCTTCAACCAAAATAAAAGTCTACGGCACCCGGTATTCCCAGGCGGTCTCCCATCCAAGTACTGACCGGGCCCGACGTTGCTTAACTTCGGTGATCGGACGAGAACCGGTGTATTCAACGTAGTGTGGCTGTAGACGAATATCACGGCCATTGTTTCAAGTTCAAACTATTGAGACCTGCTCCACAACCAAAATAAAACTCTACGGAACCCGGTATTCATAGGCGGTCTCCATCCAAGTACTGACCGGTCCCGACGTTGCTTAACTTCGGTGATCAGACGAGAACCGGTGTATTCAACGTAGTATGGCCGGAGACGAATATCATGGCAATTGTTTTATGTTTAAACTATTGATACCTGCTCTTCAACCAAAATAAAAGTCTACGGCACCCGGTATTCCCAGGCGGTCTCCCATCCAAGTACTGACCGGGCCCGACGTTGCTTAACTTCGGTGATCGGACGAGAACCGGTGTATTCAACGTAGTGTGGCTGTAGACGAATATCATAGCAATTGTTTTATGTTTAAACTATTGATACCTGCTCTTCAACCAAAATAAAAGTCTACGGCACCCGGTATTCCCAGGCGGTCTCCCATCCAAGTACTGACCGGGCCCGACGTTGCTTAACTTCGGTGATCGGACGAGAACCGGTGTATTCAACGTAGTGTGGCTGTAGACGAATATCATAGCAATTGTTTCATGTTTAAACTATTGATACCTGCTCTTCAACCAAAATAAAAGTCTACGGCATCCAGTATTCCCAGGCGGTCTCCCATCCAAGTACTGACCGGGCCCGACGTTGCTTAACTTCGGTGATCGGACGAGAACCGGTGTATTCAACGTAGTGCGGCCGTAGACGAATATCATGGCAATTGTTTTATGTTTAAACTATTGATACCTGCTCTTCAACCAAAATAAAAGTCTACGGCACCCGGTATTCCCAGGCGGTCTCCCATCCAAGTACTGACCGGGCCCGACGTTGCTTAACTTCGGTGATCGGACGAGAACCGGTGTATTCAACGTAGTGTGGCTGTAGACGAATATCATGGCAATTGTTTTATGTTTAAACTATTGATACCTGCTCTTCAACCAAAACAAAGTCTACGGCACCCGGTATTCCCAGCCGGTCTCCCATCCAAGTACTGACCGGGCCGACGTTGCTTAACTTCGGTGATCGGACGAGAACCGGTGTATTCAACGTAGTGTGGCCGTAGACGAATATCATGGCAATTGTTTTATGTTTAAACTATTGATACCTGCTCTTCAACCAAAATAAAAGTCTACGGCACCCGGTATTCCCAGGCGGTCTCCAATCCAAGTACTGACCGGGCCCGACGTTGCTTAACTTCGGTGATCGGACGAGAACCGGTGTATTCAACGTAGTGTGGCCGTAGACGAATATCATAGCAATTGTTTTAAGTTTAAACTATTGATAGTGCTCTTCAACCAAAATAAAAGTCTACGGCACCCGGTATTCCCAGGCGGTCTCCCATCCAAGTACTGACCGGGCCCGACGTTGCTTAACTTCGGTGATCGGACGAGAACCGGTGTATTCAACGTAGTGTGGCTGTAGACGAATATCATAGCAATTGTTTCATGTTTAAACTATTGATACCTGCTCTTCAACCAACATTAAAGTCTACGGCATCCAGTATTCCCAGGCGGTCTCCCATCCAAGTACTGACCGGGCCCGATGTTGCTTAACTTCAGTGATCGGACGAGAACCGGTGTATTCAACGTAGTGTGGCCGTAGACGAAAATCATGGCAATTGTTTCATGTTTAAACTATTGATACCTGCTCTTCAACCAAAATAAAAGTCTACGGCATCCAGTATTCCCAGGCGGTCTCCCATCCAAGTACTGACCGGGCCCGACGTTGCTTAACTTCGGTGATCGGACGAGAACCGGTGTATTCAACGTAGTGTGGCCGTAGACGAATATCATAGCAATTGTTTCATGTTTAAACTATTGATACCTGCTCTTCAACCAAAATAAAAGTCTTCGGCACCCGGTATTCCCAGGCGGTCTCTCATCCAAGTACTGACCGCCCGACGTTGCTTAACTTTGGTGATCGGACGAGAACCGGTGTATTCACCGTGTGGCCGTAGACGAATATCATAGCAATTGTTTTATGTTTAAACTATTGATACCTGCTCTTCAACCAAAATAAAAGTCTACGGCACCCGGTATTCCCATGCGGTCTCCCATCCAAGTACTGACCGGGCCCGACGTTGCTTAACTTCGGTGATCGGACGAGAACCGGTGTATTCAACGTAGTGTGGCCGTAGACGAATATCATAGCAATTGTTTTAAGTTTAAACTATTGATACCTGCTCTTCAACAAAATAAAAGTCTACGGCACCCGGTATTCCCAGGCGGTCTCCCATCCAAGTACTGACCGGGCCCGACGTTGCTTAACTTCGGTGATCGGACGAGAACCGGTGTATTCAACGTAGTGTGCCTGTAGACGAATATCATAGCAATTGTTTTAATGTTTAAACTATTGATACCTGCTCTTCAACCAAAATAAAAGTCTACGGCACCCGGTATTCCCAGGCGGTCTACCATCCAAGTACTGACCAGGCCCGACGTTGCTTAACTTCGGTGATCGGACGAGAACCGGTGTATTCAACGTAGTGTGGCTGTAGACGAATATCATAGCAATTGTTTCATGTTTAAACTATTGATACCTGCTCTTCAACCAAAATAAAAGTCTACGGCATCCAGTATTCCCAGGCGGTCTCCCATCCAAGTACTGACCGGGCCCGACGTTGCTTAACTTCGGTGATCGGACGAGAACCGGTGTATTCAACGTAGTGTGGCCGTAGACGAATATCATGGCAATTGTTTCATGTTTAAACTATTGATACCTGCTCTTCAACCAAAATTAAAGTCTACGGCATCCGGTATTCCCAGGCGGTCTCCCATCCAAGTACTGACCGGGCCCGACGTTGCTTAACTTCGGTGATCGGACGAGAACCGGTGTATTCAACGTAGTGTGGCCGTAGACGAATATCATAGCAATTGTTTCATGTTTAAACTATTGATACCTGCTCTTCAACCAAAATAAAAGTCTACGGCACCGGGTATTCATAGGGGCTCTCCCATCCAAGTACTGACCGCCCGACGTTTGCTTAACTTCGGTGATCGGACGACGAACCGGTGTATTCAACGTAGTGTGGCCGTAGACGAATATCATAGCAATTGTTTCATGTTTAAACTATTGATACCTGCTCTTCAACCAAAATAAAAGTCTACGGCACCCGGTATTCCCAGGCGGTCTCCCATCCAAGTACTGACCGGGCCCGACGTTGCTTAACTTCGGTGATCGGACGAGAACCGGTGTATTCAACGTAGTGTGGCTGTAGACGAAAATCATGGCAATTGTTTCATGTTTAAACTATTGATACCTGCTCTTCAACCAAAATAAAAGTCTACGGCATCCAGTATTCCCAGGCGGTCTCCCATCCAAGTACTGACCGGGCCCGACGTTGTTTAACTTCGGTGATCGGACGAGAACCGGTGTATTCAACGTAGTGTGGCCGTAGACGAATATCATGGCAATTGTTTTATGTTTAAACTATTGATACCTGCTCTTCAACCAAAATAAAAGTCTACGGCATCCGGTATTCCCAGGCGGTCTCCCATCCAAGTACTGACCGGGCCCGACGTTGCTTAACTTCGGTGATCGGACGAGAACCGGTGTATTCAACGTAGTGTGGCCGTAGACGAATATCATAGCAATTGTTTCATGTTTAAACTATTGATACCTGCTCTTCAACCAAAATAAAAGTCTACGGCACCCGGTATTCCCAGGCGGTCTCCATCCAAGTACTGACCGGGCCCGACGTTGCTTAACTTCGGTGATCGGACGAGAACCGGTGTATTCAACGTAGTGTGGCCGTAGACGAATATCATAGCAATTGTTTTAAGTTTAAACTATTGATACCTGCTCTTCAACCAAAATAAAAGTCTACGGCACCCGGTATTCCCAGGCGGTCTCCCATCCAAGTACTGACCGGGCCCGACGTTGCTTAACTTCGGTGATCGGACGAGAACCGGTGTATTCAACGTAGTGTGGCTGTAGACGAATATCATAGCAATTGTTTCATGTTTAAACTATTGATACTTGCTCTTCAACCAAAATAAAAGTCTATGGCACCCGGTATTCCCAGGCGGTCTCCCATCCAAGTACTGACCGGGCCCGACGTTGCTTAACTTCGGTGATCGGACGAGAACCGGTATTCAATGTAGTGTGGCCGTAGACGAAAATCATGGCAATTGTTTCATGTTTAAACTATTGATACCTGCTCTTCAACCAAAATAAAAGTCTACGGCATCCAGTATTTCCAGGCGGTCTCCCATCCAAGTACTGACCGGGCCCGACGTTGCTTAACTCGGTGATCGGACGACAACCGGTGTATTCAACGTAGTGTGGCCATAGACGAATATCATAGCAATTGTTTTAAGTTTAAACTATTGATACCTGCTCTTCAACCAAAATAAAAGTCTACGGCACCCGGTATTCATAGGGGGTCTCCCATCCAAGTACTGACCGGGCCCGACGTTGCTTAACTTCGGTGATCGGACGAGAACCGGTGTATTCAACGTAGTGTGGCCGTAGACGAATATCATAGCAATTGTTTTAAGTTTAAACTATTGATACCTGCTCTTCAACCAAAATAAAAGTCTACGGCACCCGGTATTCCCAGGCGGTCTCCCATCCAAGTACTGGCCTGACGTTGCTTAACTTCGGTGATCGGACGAGAACCGATGTATTCAACGTAGTGTGGACGTAGACGAATATCATTGCAATTGTTTTATGCTTAAACTATTGATACCTGCTCTTCAACCAAAATAAAAGTCTTAGGCACCCGGTATTCCCAGGAGGTCTCCCATCCAAGTACTGGCCTGACGTTGCTTAACTTCGGTGATCGGACGAGAACCGGTGTATTCAACGTAGTGTGGCCGTAGACGAATATCATAGCAATTGTTTTAAGTTTAAACTATTGATACCTGCTCTTCAACCAAAATAAAAGTCTACGGCACCCGGTATTCCCAGGCGGTCTCCCATCCAAGTACTGACCGGCCCGACGTTGCTTAACTTCGGTGATCGGACGAGAACCGGTGTATTCAACGTAGTGTGGCTGTAGACGAATATCATAGCAATTGTTTCATGTTTAAACTATTGATACCTGCTCTTCAACCAAAATAAAAGTCTACGGCACCCGGTATTCCCAGGCGGTCTCCCATCCAAGTACTGACCGGGCCCGACGTTGCTTAACTTCGGTGATCGGACGAGAACCGGTGTATTCAACGTAGTGTGGCCGTAGACGAAAATCATGGCAATTGTTTCATGTTTAAACTATTGATACCTGCTCTTCAACCAAAATAAAAGTCTACGGCATCCAGTATTCCCAGGCGGTCTCCCATCCAAGTACTGACCGGGCCCGACGTTGCTTAACTTCGGTGATCGGACGAGAACCGGTCTATTCAACGTAGTGTGGCCGTAGACGAATATCATAGCAATTGTTTCATGTTTAAACTATTGATACTTGCTCTTCAACCAAAATAAAAGTCTACGGCACCCGGTATTCCCAGGCGGTCTCCCATCCAAGTACTGACCGACCCCCGACTTTGCTTAACTTCGGTGATCGGACGAGAACCGGTGTATTCAACGTAGTGTGGCCGTAGACGAATATCATAGCAATTGTTTTAAGTTTAAACTATTGATACCTGCTCTTCAACCAAAATAAAAGTCTACGGCACCCGGTATTCCCAGGCGGTCTCCCATCCAAGTACTGACCGGGCCCGACGTTGCTTAACTTCGGTGATCGGACGAGAACCGGTGTATTCAACGTAGTGTGGCCGTAGACGAATATCATGGCAATTGTTTTATGTTTAAACTATTGATACCTGCTCTTCAACCAAAATAAAGTCTACGGCACCCAGTATTCCCAGGCGGTCTCCATCCAAGTACTGACCGGGCCTGACGTTGCTTAACTTCGGTGATCGGACGAGAACCGGTGTATTCAACGTAGTGTGGCCGTAGACGAATATCATAGCAATTGTTTCATGTTTAAACTATTGATACCTGCTCTTCAACCAAAATAAAAGTCTACGGCATCCAGTATTCCCAGGCGGTCTCCCATCCAAGTACTGACCGGGACCGACGTTGCTTAACTTCGGTGATCGGACGAGAAACGGTGTATTCAACGTTGTGCAGCCGTAGACGAATATCATAGCAATTGTTATATGTTTAAACTATTGATACCTGCTCTTCAACCAAAATAAAAGTCTACGGCACCCGGTATTCCCAGGCGGTCTCCCATCCAAGTACTGACCGGGCCCGACGTTGCTTAACTTCGGTGATCGGACGAGAACCGGTGTATTCAACGTAGTGTGGCTGTAGACGAATATCATAGCAATTGTTTCATGTTTAAACTATTGATACCTGTTCTTCAACCAAAATAAAAGTCTACGGCACCCGGTATTCCCAGGCGGTCTCCCATCCAAGTACTGACCGGGCCCGACGTTGCTTAACTTCGGTGATCGGACGAGAACCGGTATTCAACGTAGTGTGGCCGTAGACGAATATCATGGCAATTGTTTCATGTTTAAACTATTGATACCTGCTCTTCAACCAAAATAAAAGTCTACGGCAACCGGTATTCCCAGGCGGTCTCCCATCCAAGTACTGACCAGCCCCGACGTTGCTTAACTTCGGTGATCGGACGAGAACCGGTGTATTCAACGTAGTGTGGCCGTAGACGAATATTATGGCAATTGTTTTATGTTTAAACTATTGATACCTGCTCTTCAACCAAAATAAAAGTCTACGGCACCCGGTATTCCCAGGCGGTCTCCCATCCAAGTACTGACCGGGCCCGACGTTGCTTAACTTCGGTGATCGGACGAGAACCGGTGTATTCAACGTAGTGTGGCCGTAGACGAATATCATGGCAATTGTTTTATGTTTAAACTATTGATACCTGCTCTTCAACCAAAATAAAAGTCTACGGCACCCGGTATTCCCAGGCGGTCTCCCATCCAAGTACTGACCGGGCCCGACGTTGCTTAACTTCGGTGATCGGACGAGAACCGGTGTATTCAACGTAGTGGGGCCGTAGACGAATATCATAGCAATTGTTTTAAGTTTAAACTATTGATACCCGTTTTCAACCAAAATAAAAGTCTACGGCACCAGTATCCCAGGCGGTCTCCCCATCCATGTACGGACCGGGCCCGACGTTGCTTAACTTCAGTGATCGGACGAGAACCGGTGTATTCAACGTTGTGTGGCAGACGAATATCATGGCAATTGTTTTATGTTTAAACTATTGATACCTGCTCTTCAACCAAAATAAAAGTCTACGGCACCCGGTATTCCCAGGCGGTCTCCCATCCAAGTACTGACCGGGCCCGACGTTGCTTAACTTCGGTGATCGGACGAGAACCGGTGTATTCAACGTAGTGTGGCTCAAGACGAATATCATAGCAATTGTTTCATGTTTAAACTATTGATACCTGCTCTTCAACCAAAATAAAAGTCTACGGCATCCAGTATTCCCAGGCGGTCTCCCATCCAAGTACTGACCGGGCCCGACGTTGCTTAACTTCGGTGATCGGACGAGAACCGGTGTATTCAACGTAGTGTGGCCGTAGACGAATATCATAGCAATTGTTTTATGTTTAAACTATTGATACCTGCTCTTCAACCAAAATAAAAGTCTACGGCATCCAGTATTCCCAGGCGGTCTCCCATCCAAGTACTGACCGGGCCCGACGTTGCTTAACTTCGGTGATCGGACGAGAACCGGTGTATTCAACGTAGTGGGGCCGTAGACGAATATCATAGCAATTGTTTTATGTTTAAACTATTGATACCTGCTCTTCAACCAAAATAAAAGTCTACGGCACCCGGTATTCCCAGGCGGTCTCCAATCCAAGTACTGACCGGGCCCGACGTTGCTTAACTTGGGTGATCGGACGAGAACCGGTGTATTCAACGTAGTGTGGCTGTAGACGAATATCATAGCAATTGTTTCATGTTTAAACTATTGATACCTGCTCTTCAACCAAAATAAAAGTCTACGGCACCCGGTATTCCCAGGCGGTCTCCAATCCAAGTACTGACCGGGCCCGACGTTGCTTAACTTGGGTGATCGGACGAGAACCGGTGTATTCAACGTAGTGTGCCTGTAGACGAATATCATAGCAATTGTTTCATGTTTAAACTATTGATACCTGCTCTTCAACCAACATTAAAGTCTACGGCATCCAGTATTCCCAGGCGGTCTCCCATCCAAGTACTGACCGGGCCCGATGTTGCTTAACTTCAGTGATCGGACGAGAACCGGTGTATTCAACGTAGTGTGTCCGTAGACGAAAATCATAGCAATTGTTTCATGTTTAAACTATTGATACCGTTTCTTCAACCAAAATAAAAGTCTACGGCACCCGGTATTCCCAGGCGGTCTCCCATCCAAGTTCTGCCCGCCCGACGTTGCTTACCTTCTGTGAGCGGACTAGAACCGGTGTATTCAACGTAGTGTGGCCGTAGACGAATATCATGGCAATTGTTTCATGTTTAAACTATTGATACCTGCTTTTCAACCAAAATAAAAGTCTACGGCACCCAGTATTCCCAGGCGGTCTCCATCCAAGTACTGACTGGCCCGACGTTGCTGAACTTCGGGGATCGGACGAGAACCGGTGTATTCACCGTAGTGGGGCCGGGGCCGTAGACGAATATCATAGCAATTGTTTCATGTTTAAACTATTGATACCTGCTCTTCAACCAAAATAAAAGTCTACGGCACCCGGTATTCCCAGGCGGTCTCCCATCCAAGTACTGACCGGGCCCGACGTTGCTTAACTTCGGTGATCGGACGAGAACCGGTGTATTCAACGTAGTGTGGCCGTAGACGAATATCATGGCAATTGTTTTAAGTTTAAACTATTGATACCTGCTCTTCAACCAAAAATAAAAGTCTACGGCACCCGGTATTCCCAGGCGGTCTCCCATCCAAGTGAAGACACGGCCCGAGGGTTGTTAACTTCGGTGATCGGACGAGAACCGGTGTATTCAACGTAGTGTGGCTGCAGACGAATATCATCGCAATTGTTTTATGTTTAAACTATTGATACCTGCTCTTCAACCAAAATAAAAGTCTACGGCACCCGGTATTCCCGGGCGGTCTCCCATCCAAGTACTGACCGGGCCCGACGTTGCTTAACTTCGGTGATCGGACGAGAACCGGTGTATTCAACGTAGTGTGGCTTGAGACGTGTATCATGGCAATTGTTTTATGTTTAAACGCTTGATACCCGCTCTTTACCCAAAATAACCTCTTACGCCACCCGGTATTCCCAGGCGGTCTCCCATCCAAGTACTGACCGGCCCGACGTTGCTTAACTTCGGTGATCGGACGAGAACCGGTGTATTCAACGTAGTGTGGCCGTAGACGAATATCATAGCAATTGTTTTATGTTTAAACTATTGATACCTGCTCTTCAACCAAAATAAAGTCTACGGCACCCGGTATTCCCAGGCGGTCTCCCATCCAAGTACTGACCGGGCCCGACGTTGCTTAACTTCGGTGATCGGACGAGAACCGGTGTGTTCAATGTAGTGTGGCCGTAGACGAATATCATAGCAATTGTTTTATGTTTAAACTCTTGATACCAGGCTCTTCAACCAAAATAAAAGTCTACGGCACCCGGTATTCCCAGGCGGTCTCCCATCCAAGTACTGACCGGGCCCGACGTTGCTTAACTTCGGTGATCGGACGAGAACCGGTGTATTCAACGTAGTGTGGCCGTAGACGAATATCATGGCAATTGTTTTATGTTTAAACTATTGATACCTGCTCTTCAACCAAAATAAAAGTCTACGGCACCCGGTATTCCCAGGCGGTCTCCCATCCAAGTACTGACCGGGCCCGACGTTGCTTAACTTCGGTGATCGGACGAGAACCGGTGTATTCAACGTAGTGTGGCCGTAGACGAATATCATAGCAATTGTTTCATGTTTAAACTATTGATACCTGCTCTTCAACCAAAAATAAAAGTCTACGGCACCCGGTATTCCCAGGCGGTCTCCCATCCAAGTACTGACCGGGCCCGACGTTGCTTAACTTCGGTGATCGGACGAGAACCGGTGTATTCAACGTAGTGTGGCCGTAGACGAATATCATGGCAATTGTTTTATGTTTAAACTATTGATACCTGCTCTTCAACCAAAATAAAAGTCTACGGCACCCGGTATTCCCAGGCGGTCTCCCATCCAAGTACTGATCTGGCCCGACGTTGCTTAACTTCGGTGATCGGACGATAACCGGTGTATTCAACGTAGTGTGGCCGTAGACGAATATCATGGCAATTGTTTTATGTTTAAACTATTGATACCTGCTCTTCAACCAAAATAAAAGTCTACGGCACCCGGTATTCCCAGGCGGTCTCCCATCCAAGTACTGACCGGGCCCGACGTTGCTTAACTTCGGTGATCGGACGAGAACCGGTGTATTCAACGTAGTATGGCCGGAGACGAATATCATGGCAATTGTTTTAAGTTTAAACTATTGATACCTGCTCTTCAACCAAAATAAAAGTCTACGGCACCCGGTATTCCCATGCGGTCTCCTATCCAAGTACTGACCGGTCCCGACGTAGCTTAACTTCGGTGATCGGACGAGAACCGGTGTATTCAACGTAGTGTGGCCGTAGACGAATATCATAGCAATTGTTTTAAGTTTAAACTATTGATACCTGCTCTTCAACCAAAATAAAAGTCTACGGCACCCGGTATTCCCAGGCGGTCTCCATCCAAGTACTGACCGGGCCCGACGTTGCTTAACTTCGGTGATCGGACGAGAACCGGTGTATTCAACGTAGTGGCCGTAGACGAATATCATGGCAATTGTTTTACGTATTAAACTATTGATACCTGCTCTTCAACCAAAATAAAAGTCTACGGCACCCGGTATTCCCAGGCGGTCTCCATCCAAGTACTGACCGGGCCCGACGTTGCTTAACTTCGGTGATCGGACGAGAACCGGTGTATTCAACGTAGTGTGGCCGTAGACGAATATCATAGCAATTGTTTTAAGTTTAAACTATTGATACCTGCTCTTCAACCAAAATAAAAGTCTACGGCACCCGGTATTCCCAGGCGGTCTCCATCCAAGTACTGACCGGCCCGACGTTGCTTAACTTCGGTGATTGGACGAGAACCGGTGTATTCAACGTAGTGTGGCCGCAGACGAATATCATGGCAATTGTTTTATGTTTTAAACTATTGATACCTGCTCTTCAACCAAAATAAAAGTCTACGGCACCCGGTATTCCCAGGCGGTCTCCCATCCAAGTACTGACCGGGCCCGACGTTGCTTAACTTCGGTGATCGGACGAGAACCGGTGTATTCAACGTAGTGTGGCAGTAGACGAATATCATGGCATTTGTTTCATCTTTAAACTATTGATACCTGCTCTTCAACCAAAATAAAAGTCTACGGCACCCGGTATTCCCAGGCGGTCTCCCATCCAAGTACTGACCGGGCCCGACGTTGCTTAACTTCGGTGATCGGACGAGAACCGGTGTATTCAACGTAGTGTGCTGTAGACTAATATCATAGCAATTGTTTTATGTTTAAACTATTGATACCTGCTCTTCAACCAAAATAAAAGTCTACGGCACCCGGTATTCCCAGGCGGTCTCCCATCCAAGTACTGACCGGGCCCGACGTTGCTTAACTTCGGTGATCGGACGAGAACCGGTGTATTCAACGTAGTGGCTGTAGACGAATATCATAGCAATTGTTTTAAGTTTAAACTATTGATACCTGCTCTTCAACCAAAATAAAAGTCTACGGCACCCGGTATTCCCAGGCGGTCTCCATCCAAGTACTGACCGCCCGACGTTGCTTAACTTCAGGTGATCGGACGAGAACCGGTGTATTCAACGTAGTGTGGCCGTAGACGAATATCATAGCAATTGTTTTAAGTTTAAACTATTGATACCTGCTCTTCAACCAAAATAAAAGTCTACGGCACCCGGTATTCCCAGGCGGTCTCCCATCCAAGTACTGACCGGGCCCGACGTTGCTTAACTTCGGTGATCGGACGAGAACCGGTGTATTCAACGTAGTGTGGCTGTAGACGAATATCATAGCAATTGTTTCATGTTTAAACTATTGATACCTGCTCTTCAACCAAAATAAAAGTCTACGGCACCCGGTATTCCCAGGCGGTCTCCCATCCAAGTACTGACCGGGCCCGACGTTGCTTAACTTCGGTGATCGGACGAGAACCGGTGTATTCAACGTAGTGTAGCCGTAGACGAAAATCATGGCAATTGTTTCATGTTTAAACTATTGATACCTGCTCTTCAACCAAAATAAAAGTCTACGGCATCCAGTATTCCCAGGCGGTCTCCCATCCAAGTACTGACCGGGCCCGACGTTGCTTAACTTCGGTGTATTCAACGTAGTGTGGCCGTAGACGAATATCACGGCCATTGTTTTATGTTTAAACTATTGATACCTGCTCTTCATCCAAAAAAAAAGTCTACGGCACCCGGTATTCCCAGGCGGTCTCCCATCCAAGTACTGACCGGGCCCGACGTTGCTTTAACTTCGGTGATCGGACGAGAACCGGTGTATTCAACGTAGTTTGGCCGTAGACGAATATCATGGCAATTGTTTTATGTTTAAACTATTGATACCTGCTCTTCAACCAAAATAAAAGTCTACGGCACCCGGTATTCCCAGGCGGTCTCCCATCCAAGTACTGACCGGGCCCGACGTTGCTTAACTTCGGTGATCGGACGAGAACCGGTGTATTCAACGTAGTGTGGCCGTAGACGAATATCATAGCAATTGTTTTATGTTTAAACTATTGATACCTGCTCTTCAACCAAAATAAAAGTCTACGGCACCCGGTATTCCCAGGCGGTCATCCATCCAAGTACTGACCGGGCCGACGTTGCTTAACTTCGGTGATTGGACGAGAACCGGTGTATTCAACGTAGTGTGGCCGCAGACGAATATCATACCAATTGTTTTATTTTTAAACTATTGATACCTGCTCTTCAACCAAAATAAAAGTCTACGGCACCCGGTATTCCCAGGCGGTCTCCCATCCAAGTACTGACCGGGCCGACGTTGCTTAACTTCGTGATCGGACGAGAACCGGTATTCAACGTAGTGTGGCCGTAGACGAATATCATAGCAATTGTTTGCTGTTTAAACTATTGATACCTGCTCTTCAACCAAAATAAAAGTCTACGGCACCCGGTATTCCCAGGCGGTCTCCCATCCAAGTACTGACCGGGCCCGACGTTGCTTAACTTCGGTGATCGGACGAGAACCGGTGTATTCAACGTAGTGTGGCCGTAGACGAATATCATGGCAATTGTTTTATGTTTAAACTATTGATACCTGCTCTTCAACCAAAATAAAAGTCTACGGCATCCAGTATTCCCAGGCGGTCTCCCATCCAAGTACTGACCGGGCCTGACGTTGCTTAACTTCGGTGATCGGACGAGAACCGGTGTATTCAACGTAGTGTGGCCGTAGACGAATATCATAGCAATTGTTTTAAGTTTAAACTATTGATACCTGCTCTTCAACAAAAATAAAAGTCTACGGCACCCGGTATTCCCAGGCGGTCTCATCCAAGTACTGACCGGCCCGACGTTGCTTAACTTCGGTGATCGGACGAGAACCGGTGTATTCAACGTAGTGTGGCCGTAGACGAATATCATGGCAATTGTTTTATGTTTAAACTATTGATACCTGCTCTTCAACCAAAATAAAAGTCTACGGCACCCGGTATTCCCAGGCGGTCTCCCATCCAAGTACCGACCGGGCCCGACGTTGCTTAACTTCGGTGATCGGACGAGAACCGGTGTATTCAACGTAGTGTGGCCGTAGACGAATATCATAGCAATTGTTTTAAGTTTAAACTATTGATACCTGCTCTTCAACCAAAATAAAAGTCTACGGCACCCGGTATTCCCAGCGGTCTCCCATCCAAGTACTGACCGGGCCCGACGTTGCTTAACTTCGGTGATCGGTTGACAACCGGTGTATTCAACGTAGTGTGGCTGTAGACGAATATCATAGCAATTGTTTCATGTTTAAACTATTGATAGCTGCTCTTCAACCAAAATTAAAGTCTACGGCATCCTGTATTCCCAGGCGGTCTCCCATCCAAGTACTGACCGGGCCCGACGTTGCTTAACTTCGGTGATCGGACGAGAACCGGTGTATTCAACGTAGTGTGGCCGTAGACGAATATCATAGCAATTGTATAATTTTTAAACTATTGATACCTGCTCTTCAACCAAAATAAAAGTCTACGGCACTCGGTATTCCCAGGCGGTCTCCCATCCAAGTACTGACCGGGCCCGACGTTGCTTAACTTTGGTGATCGGACGAGAACCGGTGTATTCAACGTAGACGAATATTATAGCAATTGTTTTAAGTTTAAACTATTGATACATGCTCTTCAACCAAAATAAAAGTCTACGGCATCCAGTATTCCCAGGCGGTCTCCCATCCATCGACTGACCGCCCGACGTTGCTTAACTTCGGTGATCGGACGAGAACCGGGGTTTTAAACGTAGTGTGGCCGTAGACGAATATCATAGCAATTGTTTTATGTTTAAACTATTGATACCTGCCTTCAACCAAAATAAAGTTCTACGGCACCCGGTATTCCCAGGCGGTCTCCCATCCAAGTACTGACCGGCCCGACGTTGCTTAACTTCGGTGATCGGACGAGAACCGGTGTATTCAACGTAGTGTGGCCGTAGACGAATATCAAGGCAATTGTTTTATGTTTAAACTATTGATACCTGCTCTTCAACCAAAATAAAAGTCTACGGCACCCGGTATTCCCAGGCGGTCTCCCATCCAAGTACTGACCGGGCCCGACGTTGCTTAACTTCGGTGATCGGACGAGAACCGGTATTCAACGTAGTGTGGCCGTAGACGAATATCATAGGCAATTGTTTTAAGTTTAAACTATTGATACCTGCTCTTCAACCAAAATAAAAGTCTACGGCACCCGGTATTCCCAGGCGGTCTCCCATCCAAGTACTGACCGGGCCCGACGTTGCTTAACTTCGGTGATCGGACGAGAACCGGTGTATTCAACGTAGTGTGGCCGTAGACGAATATCATAGCAATTGTTTTATGTTTAAACTATTGATACCTGCTCTTCAACCAAAATAAAAGTCTACGGCACCCGGTATTCCCAGGCGGTCTCCCATCCAAGTACTGACCGGGCCCGACGTTGCTTAACTTCGGTGATCGGACGAGAACCGGTGTATTCAACGTAGTGTGGCCGTAGACGAATATCATGGCAATTGTTTTATGTTTAAACTATTGATACCTGCTCTTCAACCAAAATAAAAGTCTACGGCACCCGGTATTCCCAGGCGGTCTCCCATCCAAGTACTGACCGGGCCCGACGTTGCTTAACTTCGGTGATCGGACGAGAACCGGTGTATTCAACGTAGTGTGGCCGTAGACGAATATCATGGCAATTGTTTTATGTTTAAACTATTGATACCCTCTTCAACCAAAATAAAAGTCTACGGCACCCGGTATTCGCAGGCGGTCTCCCATCCAAGTACTGACCGGCCCGACGTTGCTTAACTTCGGTGACCGGACGAGAACCGGTGTATTCAACGTAGTGTGGACGTAGACGAATATCATGGCTATTGTTTTATGTTTAAACTGTTGATACGTGCCCTTCAACCAAAATAAAAGTCTACGGCACCCGGTATTCCCAGGCGGTCTCCCATCCAAGTACTGACCGGGCCCGACGTTGCTTAACTTCGGTGATCGGACGAGAACCGGTGTATTCAACGTAGTGTGGCCGTAGACGAAAATCATGGCAATTGTTTCATGTTTAAACTATTGATACCTGCTCTTCAACCAAAATAAAAGTCTACGGCACCCGGTATTCCCAGGCGGTCTCCCATCCAAGTACTGACCGGGCCCGACGTTGTTTAACTTCGGTGATCGGACGAGAACCGGTGTATTCAACGTAGTGTGGCCGTAGACGAATATCATGGCAATTGTTTCATGTTTAAACTATTGATACCTGCTCTTCAACCAAAATAAAAGTCTACGGCACCCGGTATTCCCAGGCGGTCTCCATCCAAGTACTGACCGGGCCCGACGTTGCTTAACTTCGGTGATCGGACGAGAACCGGTGTATTCAACGTAGTGTGGCCGTAGACGAATATCATAGCAATTGTTTTATGTTTAAACTATTTATACTTGCTTAAAAAAACAC
>CM055818.1:54786083-54802346 GCA_029582265.1 Zoroaster sp. YZ-2022 | reverse complement strand
ACCCCTTTGGAATATCGGTTTTTTTTTGGGTTTAAGGGTATCAATAGTTTTAAAATTAAAAAAATTTCTATTATTTCACGCCACCAGTTTAATAACGGTTTTCGTATCCCAAATTAAGCAACCGGCCCGGGGTACTTGGATGAGAGACCATACCAGGGAATAATGGATGCCGTAGACTTTAATTTTGGTTGAAAGAGCGGGTATCAATAGTTTAAACATGAAACAATTGCTATGATATTTCTCACAGCCACACACTGCGTTGAATACACCGGTTCTCGTCCGATTCCATCACCGAAGTTAAACAACGTCAGGCCCGGTCAGTACTTGGATCGGAACCGCCTGCCTGGGATATACTGGTGCCAGAACTTTTATTTTGGTTGAAGAGCAGGTATCAATAGTTTAAACATAAAACGGTACCATGATATTCGTCTCCGGCCATACTTGAATACACCGGTAATCGTCCGATCACCAAGTTAAGCAACTTTGGGCCCGGTCAGTACCTGGATGGGGACCTGGAATACTGGATGCCGTAGACTTTATTTTGCTGAAAGAGCAGGTATCAATAGCTTCAACATGAAACAATTGCCATGATTTTCGTCTACGGCAGCTACGTTGAATACACGGTTCTCGTCCGATCACCGAAGTTAAACAACGTCGGCCCGGTCAGTACTTGGATGGGGAGACCGCATGGGAAATACCGGTGCCGTAGACTTTATTTGGTTGAAGAAGCAGGAATCAATAGTTTAAACATAAAACAATTGCCATGATATTCGTCTCCCGGCCATACTACGTTGAATACACAGGTAATCGTCCTGATCACCGAAGTTTAAGTAACGTTGGGCGCGGTCAGTAGTTGGATGGGAGAGCCCCTATGAATACCCAGTGGCGTAGACTTTTATTTTGGATGAAGAGCAGGTATCAATAGTTTAACCATAAAACAATGGCCGCGATATTCGTCTACGGCCACACTACGTTGAATACACCAGTTCTCGTCCGATCACCGAAGTTAAGCAACGTCGGGCCCGGTCAGTACTTGGATGGGAGACCGCCTGGGAATACTTCATGCCGTAGACTTTTATTTTGGTTGAAGAGCAGGTATCAATAGTTTAAACATGAAACAATTGCCATTATTTTCGTCTACGGCCACACTACGTTGAATATACCGATTCTCGTCCGATCACTGAAGTTAAGCAACGTCGGGCCCGGTGAGTACTTGGATGGGAGACCGCCTGGGAATAATGGATGCCGTAGACTTTAATTTTGGTTGAAGAGCAGGTATCAATAGTTTAAACATGAAACAATTGCTATGATATTCGTCTACGGCCGCAGACCGTTGAATACACCGGTTCTCGTCCGATCACCGAAGTTAAGCAACGTCGGGCCCGGTCAGTACTTGGATCGGAGACCGCCTGGGAATACCGGGTGCTGTAGACTTTTATTTTGGTTAAAGAGCAGGTATCAATAGTTTAAACATAAAACAATTGCCATGATATTCGTCTCCGGCCATACTACGTTGAATACACCGGTAATCGTCCGATCACCGAAGTTAAGCAACTTTGGGTCCGGTCAGTAATTGGATGGGAGACCGCCTGGGAATACTGGATGCCGTAGACTTTTATTTTGGTTGAAGAGCAGGTATCAATAGTTTAAACATGAAACAATTGCCATGATTTTCGTCTACGGCCACACTACGTTGAATACACCGGTTCTCGTCCGATCACCGAAGTTAAGCAACGTCGGGCCCGGTCAGTACTTGGATGGATGACCGCCTGGGAATACCGGGTGCCGTAGACTTTTATTTTGGTTGAAGAGCAGGTATCAATAGTTTAAACATAAAACAATTGCCATGATATTCGTCTACGGCCATACTACGTTGAATACACAGGTAATCGTCTGATCACCGAGTTAAGCAACGTCGGGCCCAGTCAGTACTTGGATGGGAGACCGCCTGTGAATACCGGGTGCCGTACACTTTATTTTGGTTGAAGAGCGGGTATCAATAGTTTAAACTTAAACAATTGCCTATGATATTCGTTTTACGGCCACACTACGTTGAATACACCAGTTCTTTTCCGATCACCGAAGTTAAAGCAACGTCGGGCCCGGTCAGTACTTGGATGGGGAGACCGCATGGCAATACCGGGTGCCGTAGACTTTTATTTTGGTTGAAGAGCAGGTATCAATAGTTTAAACTTAAAACAATTGCTATGATATTCGTTTACGGCCACACTTCGTTGAATACACCGGTTCTCGTCCGATCACCGAAGTTAAGCAACGTCGGGCCCGGTCAGTACTTGGATGGGAGACCGCCTGGGAATACCGGGTGCCGTAGACTTTTATTTTGGTTGAAGAGCAGGTATCAATAGTTTAAACATAAAACAATTGCCATGATATTCGTCTCCGGCCATACTACGTTGAATACACCGGTAATCGTCTGATCACCGAAGTTAAGCAACGTTTGGCCCGGTCAGTACTTGGATGGAAGAGCCCCTATGAATACCCGCTGCCGTAGACTTTTATTTTGGATGAAGAGCAGGTATCAATAGTTTAAACATAAAACAATGGCCGTGATATTCGTCTACGGCCACACTACGTTGAATACACCGGTAATCGTCCGATCACCGAAGTTAAGCAACGTCGGGGACGGTCTGTACTTGGATGGGAGACCTCCTGTGAATACTGGATGCCATAGACTTTATTTTGGTTTGAAGAGCAGGTATCAATAGTTTAAACATGAAACAATTGCCATGATTTTCGTCACGGCTGCACACTACGTTGAATACACCGGTTCTCGTCCGATCACCGAAGTTAAGCAACGTCTGGCCCGGTCAGTACTTGGGTGGGAGACCGCCTGGGAATACCGGGTGCCGTAGACTTTTATTTTGGTTGAAGAGCAGGTATCAATAGTTTAAACTTAAAACAATTGCTATGATATTCGTCTACGGCCGCACAACGTTGAATACACCGGTTCTCGTCCGATCACTGAAGATAAGCAACGTCGGGCCCGGTCAGTACTTGGATGGGAGACCGCCTGGGAATACCGGGTGCCGTAGACTTTTATGTTGGTTGAAGAGCAGGTATCAATAGTTTAAACTTAAAACAATTGCTATGATATTCGTCTACGGCCACAGTACGATGAATACACCGGTTCTCGTCCGATCACTGAAGTTAAGCTTCGTCGGGCCCGATCAGTACTTGGATGGGAGACCGCATGGGAATACCAGGTGCCGTAGACTTTTATTTTGGTTGAAGAGCAGGTATCAATAGTTTAAACTTAAAACAATTGCTATGATATTCGTCTACGGCCACACTACGTTGAATACACCGGTTCTCGTCCGATCACCGAAGTTAAGCAACGTCGGGCCCGGTCAGTACTTGGATCGGAGACCGCCTGGGAATACCGGGTGCTGTAGACTTTTATTTTGGTTAAAGAGCAGGTATCAATAGTTTAAACATAAAACAATTGCCATGATATTCGTCTCCGGCCATACTACGTTGAATACACCGGTAATCGTCCGATCACCGAAGTTAAGCAACTTTGGGCCCGGTCAGTACTTGGATCGGAGACCGCCTGGGAATACCGGGTGCTGTAGACTTTTATTTTGGTTAAAGAGCAGGTATCAATAGTTTAAACATAAAACAATTGCCATGATATTCGTCTCCGGCCATACTACGTTGAATACACCGGTAATCGTCCGATCACCGAAGTTAAGCAACTTTGGGCCCGGTCAGTACTTGGATGGGAGACCGCCTGGGAATACTGGATGCCGTAGACTTTTATTTTGGTTGAAGAGCAGGTATCAATAGTTTAAACATGAAACAATTGCCATGATTTTCGTCTACGGCCACACTACGTTGAATACACCGGTTCTCGTCCGATCACCGAAGTTAAGCAACGTCGGGCCCGGTCAGTACTTGGATGGGAGACCGCCTGGGAATACCGGGTGCCGTAGACTTTTATTTTGGTTGAAGAGCAGGTATCAATAGTTTAAACATAAAACAATGTCCGTGATATTCGTCTACGGCCACACTACGTTGAATACACCGGTTCTCGTCCGATCACCGAAGTTAAGCAACGTCGGGCCCGGTCAGTACTTGGATGGGAGACCGCCTGTGAATACCGGGTGCCGTACACTTTTATTTTGGTTGAAGAGCAGGTATCAATAGTTTAAACTTAAAACAATTGCTATGATATTCGTCTACGGTCACACTACGTTGAATACAGAGGTTCTCTTCCGATCACCGAAGTTAAGCAACGTCGGGCCCGGTCAGTACTTGGATGGGAGACCGCATGGCAATACCGGGTGCCGTAGACTTTTATTTTGGTTGAAGAGCAGGTATCAATAGTTTAAACTTAAAACAATTGCTATGATATTCGTCTACGGCCACACTACGTTGAATACACCGGTTCTCGTCCGATCACCGAAGTTAAGCAACGTCGGGCCCGGTCAGTACTTGGATGGGAGACCGCCTGGGAATACCGGGTGCCGTAGACTTTTATTTTGGTTGAAGAGCAGGTATCAATAGTTTAAACATAAAACAATTGCCATGATATTCGTCTCCGGCCATACTACGTTGAATACACCGGTAATCGTCTGATCACCGAAGTTAAGCAACGTTGGGCCCGGTCAGTACTTGGATGGAAGAGCCCCTATGAATACCCGGTGCCGTAGACTTTTATTTTGGATGAAGAGCAGGTATCAATAGTTTAAACATAAAACAATGGCCGTGATATTCGTCTACGGCCACACTACGTTGAATACACCGGTTGTCGTCCGATCACCGAAGTTAAGCAACGTCGGGGACGGTCTGTACTTGGATGGGAGACCGCCTGTGAATACTGGATGCCATAGACTTTTATTTTGGTTGAAGAGCAGGTATCAATAGTTTAAACATGAAACAATTGCCATGATTTTCGTCCACGGCCACACTACGTTGAATACACCGGTTCTCGTCCGATCACCGAAGTTAAGCAACGTCTGGCCCGGTCAGTACTTGGGTGGGAGACCGCCTGGGAATACCGGGTGCCGTAGACTTTTATTTTGGTTGAAGAGCAGGTATCAATAGTTTAAACTTACAACAATTGCTATGATATTCGTCTACGGCCGCACAACGTTGAATACACCGGTTCTCGCCCGATCACTGAAGATAAGCAACGTCGGGCCCGGTCAGTACTTGGATGGGAGACCGCCTGGGAATACCGGGTGCCGTAGACTTTTATGTTGGTTGAAGAGCAGGTATCAATAGTTTAAACTTAAAACAATTGCTATGATATTCGTCTACGGCCACAGTACGATGAATACACCGGTTCTCGTCCGATCACTGAAGTTAAGCTTCGTCGGGCCCGATCAGTACTTGGATGGGAGACCGCATGGGAATACCAGGTGCCGTAGACTTTTATTTTTGTTGAAGAGTAGGTATCAATAGTTTAAACTTAAAACAATTGCTATGATATTCGTCTACGGCCACACTACGTTGAATACACCGGTTCTCGTCCGATCACCGAAGTTAAGCAACGTCGGGCCCGGTCAGTACTTGGATCGGAGACCGCCTGGGAATACCGGGTGCTGTAGACTTTTATTTTGGTTAAAGAGCAGGTATCAATAGTTTAAACATAAAACAATTGCCATGATATTCGTCTCCGGCCATACTACGTTGAATACACCGGTAATCGTCCGATCACCGAAGTTAAGCAACGTTGGGCCCGGTCAGTACTTGGATGGGAGACCGCCTGGGAATACTGGATGCCGTAGACTTTTATTTTGGTTGAAGAGCAGGTATCAATAGTTTAAACATGAAACAATTGCCATGATTTTCGTCTACGGCCACACTACGTTGAATACACCGGTTCTCGTCCGATCACCGAAGTTAAGCAACGTCGGGCCCGGTCAGTACTTGGATGGGAGACCGCCTGGGAATACCGGGTGCCGTAGACTTTTATTTTGGTTGAAGAGCAGGTATCAATAGTTTAAACATAAAACAATGCCCGTGATATTCGTCTACGGCCACACTACGTTGAATACACCGGTTCTCGTCCGATCACCGAAGTTAAGCAACGTCGGGCCCGGTCAGTACTTGGATGGGAGACCGCCTGTGAATACTGGATGCCGTAGACTTTTATTTTGGTTGAAGAGCAGGTATCAATAGTTTAAACATGAAACAATTGCCATGATTTTCGTCTACGGCCACACTACGTTGAATATACCGATTCTCGTCCGATCACTGAAGTTAAGCAACGTCGGGCCCGGTCAGTACTTGGATGGGAGACCGCCTGGGAATACCGGGTGCCGTAGACTTTTATTTTGGTTGAAGAGCAGGTATCAATAGTTTAAACTTAAAACAATTGCTATGATATTCGTTTACGGCCACACTACGTTGAATACATAGGTTCTTTTCCGATCACCGAAGTTAAGCAACGTCGGGCCCGGTCAGTACTTGGATGGGAGACCGCATGGCAATACCGGGTGCCGTAGACTTTTATTTTGGTTGAAGAGCAGGTATCAATAGTTTAAACTTAAAACAATTGCTATGATATTCGTTTACGGCCACACTTCGTTGAATACACCGGTTCTCGTCCGATCACCGAAGTTAAGCAACGTCGGGCCCGGTCAGTACTTGGATGGGAGACCGCCTGGGAATACCGGGTGCCGTAGACTTTTATTTTGGTTGAAGAGCAGGTATCAATAGTTTAAACATAAAACAATTGCCATGATATTCGTCTCCGGCCATACTACGTTGAATACACCGGTAATCGTCTGATCACCGAAGTTAAGCAACGTTTGGCCCGGTCAGTACTTGGATGGAAGAGCCCCTATGAATACCCGGTGCCGTAGACTTTTATTTTGGATGAAGAGCAGGTATCAATAGTTTAAACATAAAACAATGGCCGTGATATTCGTCTACGGCCACACTACGTTGAATACACCGGTTGTCGTCCGATCACCGAAGTTAAGCAACGTCGGGGACGGTCTGTACTTGGATGGGAGACCGCCTGTGAATACTGGATGCCATAGACTTTTATTTTGGTTGAAGAGCAGGTATCAATAGTTTAAACATGAAACAATTGCCATGATTTTCGTCCACGGCCACACTACGTTGAATACACCGGTTCTCGTCCGATCAGCGAAGTTAAGCAACGTCGGGCCCGGTCAGTACTTGGATGGGAGACCGCCTGGGAATACCGGGTGCCGTAGACTTTTATTTTGGTTGAAGACGGTATCAATAGTTTAAACTTACAACAATTGCTATGATATTCGTCTACGGCCGCACAACGTTGAATACACCGGTTCTCGCCCGATCACTGAAGATAAGCAACGTCGGGCCCGGTCAGTACTTGGATGGGAGACCGCCTGGGAATACCGGGTGCCGTAGACTTTTATGTTGGTTGAAGAGCAGGTATCAATAGTTTAAACTTAAAACAATTGCTATGATATTCGTCTACGGCCACAGTACGATGAATACACCGGTTCTCGTCCGATCACTGAAGTTAAGCTTCGTCGGGCCCGATCAGTACTTGGATGGGAGACCGCATGGGAATACCAGGTGCCGTAGACTTTTATTTTTGTTGAAGAGTAGGTATCAATAGTTTAAACTTAAAACAATTGCTATGATATTCGTCTACGGCCACACTACGTTGAATACACCGGTTCTCGTCCGATCACCGAAGTTAAGCAACGTCGGGCCCGGTCAGTACTTGGATGGGAGACCGTCTGGAAACACCGCATGCCGTAGAGTTTTATTTTCGTTGTAGATTAGGTATCCGATAGTTTAAACTTACAACAATTGCTATGATATTCGTCTACAGCCACACTACGTTGAATACACCGGATCTCGTCCGATCACTGAAGTTAAGCTTCGTCGGGCCCGGTCAGTACTTGGATGGGAGACCGCCTGGGAATACCGGGTGCCGTAGACTTTTATTTTGGTTGAAGAGCAGGTATCAATAGTTTAAACATAAAATAATTGCAATGATATTCGTCTACGGCCATACTACGTTGAATACACCGGTTCTCGTCTGATCACCGAAGTTAAGCAACGTCGGGCCCGGTCAGTACTTGGATGGGAGACCGCCTGGGAATACCGGGTGCCGTGGACTATTATTTTGGATGAAGAGCAGCTATCAATAGTTTAAACTTACAACAATTGCTATGACATTCGTCTACGGCCACACTACGTTGAATACACCGGTTCTCGTCCGATCACCGAAGTTAAGCAACGTCGGGCCCGGTCAGTACTTGGATGGGAGACCGCCTGGGAATACCGGGTGCCGTAGACTTTTATTTTGGTTGAAGAGCAGGTATCAATAGTTTAAACATGAAACAATTGCCGTGATTTTCGTCTACGGCCACACTACGTTGAATACACCGGTTCTCGTCCGATCACCGAAGTTAAGCAACGTCGGGCCCAGTCAGTACTTGGATGGGAGACCGCCTGGGAATACCGGCTGCCGTAGACTTTTATTTTGGTTGAAGAGCAGGTATCAATAGTTTAAACATAAAACAATTGCCATGATATTCGTCTACGGCCACACTACGTTGAATCCACCGGTTTTCGTCCGATCACCGAAGTTAAGCAACGTCGGGCCCGGTCAGTACTTGGATGGGAGAACGCCTGGGAATACCGGATGCCGTAGAGTTTTATTTTCGTTGTAGATTAGGTATCCGATAGTTTAAACTTACAACAATTGCTATGATATTCGTCTACGGCCACACTACGTTGAATACACCGGTTCTCGTCCGATCACCGAAGTTAAACAACGTCGGGCCCGGTCAGTACTTGGATGGGAGACCGCCTGGGAACACCGGCTGCCGTAGACTTTTATGTTGGTTGAAGAGCAGGTATCAATAGTTTAAACATAAAACAATTGCCATGATATTCGTCTCCGGCCATACTACGTTGAATACACCGGTAATCGTCTGATCACCGAAGTTAAGCAACGTCGGGCCCGGTCAGTACTTGGATGGGAGACCGCCTGGGAATACCGGGTGCCGTGGAGTATTATTTTGGATGAAGAGCAGCTATCAATAGTTTAAACTTACAACAATTGCTATGATATTCGTCTACGGCCACACTACGTTGAATACACCGGTTCTCGTCCGATCACCGAAGTTAAGCAACGTCGGGCCCGGTCAGTACTTGGATGGGAGACCGCCTGGGAATACCGGGTGCCGTAGACTTTTATTTTGGTTGAAGAGCAGGTATCAATAGTTTAAACATGAAACAATTGCCATGATTTTCGTCTACGGCCACACTACGTTGAATACACCGGTTCTCGTCCGATCACCGAAGTTAAGCAACGTCGGGCCCAGTCAGTACTTGGATGGGAGACCGCCTGGGAATACCGGCTGCCGTAGACTTTTATTTTGGTTGAAGAGCAGGTATCAATAGTTTAAACATAAAACAATTGCCATGATATTCGTCTACGGCCACACTACGTTGAATCCACCGGTTTTCGTCCGATCACCGAAGTTAAGCAACGTCGGGCCCGGTCAGTACTTGGATGGGAGAACGCCTGGGAATACCGGATGCCGTAGAGTTTTATTTTCGTTGTAGATTAGGTATCCGATAGTTTAAACTTACAACAATTGCTATGATATTCGTCTACGGCCACACTACGGTCGCGATCCGTTTTTATACACTATAACAGGAGCTGCCAGTCGACAACTGGCACGCGTAACTCAATGAATGGGGGCATATACCGTTGCATAATCGTTCTCCTAGCATTCCCACATTCTTTCAGATAGTCTAGAGGTTGTATATAACCATTTCAGGGGCGGATCCAGGAATTTTTAAGGGGGGGGGGAGGGCAGGGTGGGGGGTCAAGAATTTTTTTTTCTTCTTCCGCCCCTAACCTCCCCCCCCCAACCCCCCAACCCCCCCACAGACCTAGTAGTAAACAACTCATTCATAAAAAACGTACAATGTATCAAACGCTCGTTGACAGTAGCCTGTCTGGCAGCTGGGTCAATTACCTCTAAGGATTATGTTGCTGTACAATTTCAATGGGGAAATCCCTTGGGAGCTGACCTCGCCTGACCCTACTTGTAAACAATGCCACTCCTAAACGACCTCATGGTGGCCACTCAAACTCTGCAATATGTTTCTCAAGCGTATAATGTACAAAGTCAAGGAAAATGGGGTTTCAACTAATTTCATACCCAGAATAATTAACAAAAATGCTTAATTGACCAGTAGGCTGCTGGCAGTTTAAGCACTTGAAGGTTAAACTATTGATACCTGCTCTTCATAAAAAAAAAAGTCTACGGCACCCGGTATTCATAGGGGCTCTCCCATCCAAGTACTGACCGGGCCCAACGTTGCTTATCTTCGGTGATCGGACGATTACCGGTGTATTCAACGTAGTATGGCCGGAGACGAACATCATGGCAATTGTTTTATTTTTAAACTATTGAGACCTGCTCTTCAACCAAAATAAAAGCCTACGGCACCCAGTATTCCCATGCGGTCTCCCATCCAAGTACTGACCAGGCACGACGAAGCTTAACTTCAGTGATCGGACGAGAACCGGTGTATTCAACATTGTGCGGCCGTAGACGAATATCATAGCAATTGTTGTAAGTTTAAACTATTGACACCTGCTCTTCAACCAAAATAAAAGTCTACGGCACCCGGTATTCCCAGGCGGTCTCCCATCCAAGTACTGACCGGGCCCGAAGTTGCTTAACTTCGGTGATCGGACGAGAACCGGTGTATTCAACGTAGTGTGGCCGTAGACGAATATCATAGCAATTGTTTTAAGTTTAAACTATTGATACATGCTCTTCAACCAAAATAAAAGTCTACGGCACCCGGTATTCCCAGGCGGTCTCCCATCCAAGTACTGACCGGGCCCGACGTTGCTTAACTTCGGTGATCGGACGAGAACCGGTATATTCAACGTAGTGTGGCCGTAGACGAAAATCATGGCAATTGTTTTATGTTTAAACTATTGATACCTGCTCTTCAACCAAAATAAAAGTCTACGGCACCCGGTATTCCCAGGCGGTCTCCCATCCAAGTACTGACCGGACCCGACGTTGCTTAACTTCGGTGATCGGACGAGAACCGGTGTATTCAACGTAGTGTGGCCGTAGACGAATATCAGAGCAATTGTTTTAAGTTTAAACTATTGATACCTGCTCTTCAACCAAAATAAAAGTCTACGGCACCCGGTATTCCCATGCGGTCTCCCATCCAAGTACTGACCGGGCCCGACGAAGCTTAACTTCAGTGATCGGACGAGAACCGGTGTATTCAACATTGTGCGTCCGTAGACGAATATCATAGCAATTGTTGTAAGTTTAAACTATTGATACCTGCTCTTCAACCAAAATAAAAGTCTACGGCACCCGGTATTCCCAGGCGGTCTCCCACCCAAGTACTGACCGGGCCCGACGTTGCTTAACTTCGGTGATCGGACGAGAACCGGTGTATTCAACGTAGTGTGGCCGTAGAAGAATATCGTAGCAATTGTTTTAAGTTTAAACTATTGATACCTGCTCTTCAACCAAAATATCCAAGTACTGACCGGGCCCGACGTTGCTTAACTTCGGTGATCGGACGAGAACCGGTATATTCAACGTAGTGTGGCCGTAGACGAAAATCATGGCAATTGTTTTATGTTTAAACTATTCATACCTGCTATTCAACCAAAATAAAAGTCTACGGCACCCGGTATTCCCAGGCGGTCTCCCATCCAAGTACTGACCGTGCCCGACGTTGCTTAACTTCGGTGATCGGACGAGAACCGGTGTATTCAACGTAGACGAATATCATAGCAATTGTTTTAAGTTTAAACTATTGATACCTGCTCTTCAACCAAAATAAAATTCTACGGCACCCGGTATTCCCATGCGGTCTCCCATCCAAGTACTGACCGGGCCCGACGAAGCTTAACTTCAGTGATCGGACGAGAACCGGTGTATTCAACATTGTGCGGCCGTGGACGAATATCAGAGCAATTGTTGTAAGTTTAAACTATTGATACCTGCTCTTCAACCAAAATAAAAGTCTACGGCACCCGGTATTCCCAGGCGGTCTCTCATCCAAGTACTGACCGGGCCCGACGTTGCTTAACTTCGGTGATCGGACGAGAACCGGTGTATTCAACGTAGTCTGGCCGTAGACGAAAATCATGGCAATTGTTTTATGTTTAAACTATTGATACTTGCTCTTCAACCAAAATAAAAGTCTACGGCACCCGTTATTCCCAGGCGGTCTCCCATCCAAGTACTGACCGGGCCCGACGTTGCTTAACTTCGGTGATCGGACGAGAACCGGTGTATTCAACGTAGTGTGGCCGTAGAAGAATATCATAGCAATTGTTTTAAGTTTAAACTATTGATACCTGCTCTTCAACAAAAATACAAGTCAACGGCACCCGCTATTCCCATGCGGTCTCACATCCAAGTACTGACCGGGCCCGACGAAGCTTAACTTCAGTGATCGGACGAGAACCGGTGTATTCAACATTGTGCGGCCGTAGACGAATATCATAGCAATTGTTGTAAGTTTAAACTATTGATACCTGCTCTTCAACCAAAATAAAAGTCTACGGCACCCGGTATTCCCAGGCGGTCTGCCATCCAAGTACTGACCGGGCCCGACGTTGCTTAACTTCGGTGATCGGACGAGAACCGGTATATTCAACGTAGTGTAGCCGTAGACGAAAATCATGGCAATTGTTTTATGTTTAAACTATTGATACCTGCTCTTCAACCAAAATAAAAGTCTACGTCACCGGTATTCCCAGGCGGTCTCCCATCCAAGTACTGACCGGGCCCGACGTTTCTTAACTTCTGTGATCGGACGAGAACCGGTGTATTCAACGTAGTGTGGCCGTAGACGAATATCATAGCAATTGTTTTAAGTTTAAACTATTGATACCTGCTCTTCAACCAAAATAAAAGTCTACGGCACCCGTTTTTGCTCTTCGGTTCTCCATCCAAGTACTGACCGGGCCCGACGAAGCTTAACTTCAGTGATCGGACGAGAACCGGTGTATTCAACATTGTGCGGCCGTAGACGAATATCATAGCAATTGTTGTAAATTTAAACTATTGATACCTGCTTTTCAACCAAAATAAAAGTCTACGGCACCCGGTATTCCCATGCGGTCTCCCATCCAAGTACTGACCGGGCCCGACGAAGCTTAACTTCAGTGATCGGACGAGAACCGGTGTATTCAACATTGTGCGGCCGTAGACGAATATCATAGCAATTGTTGTAAGTTTAAACTATTGATAGCTGCTCTTCAACCAAAATAAAAGTCTACCGCACCCGGTATTCCCAGGCGGTCTGCCATCCAAGTACTGACCGGGCCCGACGTTGCATAACTTCGGTGATCGGACGAGAACCGGTATATTCAACGTAGTGTAGCCGTAGACGAAAATCATGGCAATTGTTTTATGTTTAAACTATTGATACCTGCTCTTCAACCAAAATAAAAGTCTACGTCACTGGTATTCCCAGGCGGTCTCCCATCCAAGTACTGACCGGGCCCGACGTTTCTTAACTTCTGTGATCGGACGAGAACCGGTGTATTCAACGTAGTGTGGCCGTAGACGAATATCATAGCAATTGTTTTAAGTTTAAACTATTGATACCTGCTCTTCAACCAAAATAAAAGTCTACGGGACCCGGTATTCCCATGCGGTCTCCCATCCAAGTACTGACCGGGCCCGACGAAGCTTAACTTCAGTGATCGGACGAGAACCGGTGTATTCAACATTGTGCGGCCGTAGACGAATATCATAGCAATTGTTGTAAGTTTAAACTATTGATACCTGCTCTTCAACCAAAATAAAAGTCTACGGCACCCGGTATTCCCAGGCGGTCTCCCATCCAAGTACTGACCGGGCCCGACGTTGCATAACTTCAGTGATCGGACGAGAACCGGTGTATTCAACGTAGTGTGGCCGTAGAAGAATATCATAGCAATTGTTTTAAGTTTAAACTATTGATACCTGCTCTTCAACCAAAATAAAGTCTACGGCACCCGGTATTCCCAGGCGGTCTCCCATCCAAGTACTGACCGGGCCCGACGTTGCTTAACTTCAGTGATCGGACGAGAACCGGTATATTCAACGTAGTGTGGCCGTAGACGAAAATCATAGCAATTGTTTTATGTTTAAACTATTGATACATGCTCTTCAACCAACATAACAGTCTACGGCACCCGGTATTCCCAGGCGGTCTCCCATCCAAGTACTGACCGGGCCCGACGTTGCTTAACTTCGGTGATCGGACGAGAACCGGTATATTCAACGTAGTGTGGCCGTAGACGAAAATCATGGCAATTGTTTTATGTTTAAACTATTGATACCTGCTCTTCAACCAAAATAAAAGTCTACGTCACCCGGTATTCCCATGCGGTCTCCCATCCAAGTACTGACCGGGACCGACGTTGCTTAACTTCAGTGATCGGACGAGAACCGGTGTATTCAACATTGTGCGGCCGTAGACGAATATCATAGCAATTGTTGTAAGTTTAAACTATTGATACCTGCTCTTCAACCAAAATAAAAGTCTACGGCACCCGGTATTCCCATGCGGTCTCCCATCCAAGTACTGACCGGGCCCGACGAAACTTAACTTCAGTGATCGGACGAGAACCGGTGTATTCAACGTAGTGTGGCCGTAGAAGAATATCATAGCAATTGTTTTAAGTTTAAACTATTGATACCTGCTCTTCAACCAAAATAAAAGTCTACGGCACCCGGTATTTCCAGGCGGTCTCCCATCCAAGTACTGACCGGGCCCGACGTTGCTTAACTTCGGTGATCGGACGAGAACCGGTGTATTCAACGTAGTGTGGCCGTAGACGAATATCATAGCAATTGTTTTAAGTTTAAACTATTGATACCTGCTCTTCAACCAAAATAAAAGTCTACGGCACCCGGTATTCCCATGCGGTCTCCATCCAAGTACTGACCGGGCCCGACGTTGCTTAACTTCAGTGATCGGACGAGAACCGGTGTATTCAACATTGTGCGGCCGTAGACGAAAATCATGGCAATTGTTTTATGTTTAAACTATTGATACCTGCTCTTCAACCAAAATAAAAGTCTACGGCACCCGGTATTCCCAGGCGGTCTCCCATCCAAGTACTGACCGGGCCCGACGTTGCTTAACTTCGGTGATCGGACGAGAACCGGTATATTCAACGTAGTGTGGTCGTATACGAATATCATAGCAATTGTTTTAAGTTTAAACTATTGATACCTGCTCTTCAACCAAAATAAAAGTCTACGTCACCCGGTATTCCCAGGCGGTCTCCCATCCAAGTACTGACCGGGCCCGACGTTGCTTAACTTCGGTGATCGGACGAGAACCGGTGTATTCAACATTGTGCGGCCGTAGACGAATATCATAGCAATTGTTTTAAGTTTAAACTATTGATACCTGCTCTTCAACCAAAATAAAAGTCTACGGCACCCGGTATTCCCATGGTCTCCCATCCAAGTACTGACCGGGCCCGACGAAAGCTTAACTTCGGTGATCGGACGAGAACCGGTGTATTCAACATTGTGCGGCCGTAGACGAATATCATAGCAATTGTTGTAAGTTTAAACTATTGATACCTGCTCTTCAACCAAATAAAAGTCTACGGCACCCGGTATTCTGTATGCGGTCTCCCCATCCAAGTACTGAACGGGCCCGACGGAAACTTAACTTCAGTGATCGGACGAGAACCGGTGTATTCAACATTGTGCGGCCGTAGACGAATATCATGGCAATTGTTGTATGTTTAAACTATTGATACCTGCTCTTCAACCAAAATTAAAGTCTACGTCACCCGGTATTCCCAGGCGGTCTCCCATCCAAGTACTGACCGGGCCCGACGTTGCTTAACTTCGGTGATCGGACGAGAACCGGTGTATTCAACGTAGTGTGGCCGTAGACGAATATCATAGCAATTGTTTTTAAGTTTAAACTATTGATACCTGCTCTTCAACCAAAATAAAAGTCTACGGCACCCGGTATTCCCAGGCGGTCTCCCATCCAAGTACTGACCAGGCCCGACGTTTCTTAACTTCGGTGATCGGACGAGAACCGGTGTATTCAACGTAGTGTGGCCGTAGACGAAAATCATAGCAATTGTTTATGTTTAAACTATTGATACCTGCTCTTCAACCAAAATAAAGTCTACGGCACCCGGTATTCCCAGGCGGTCTCCCATCCAAGTACTGACCGGGCCCGACGTTGCTTAACTTCGGTGATCGGACGAGAACCGGTGTATTCAACATTGTGCGGCCGTAGACG
>CM055818.1:54738027-54785583 GCA_029582265.1 Zoroaster sp. YZ-2022 | reverse complement strand
ACCAAGTTAGCAACGCGGCCGGGCCGGGGAGACCCGGGAATACCGGGTGCGTGATTTATTTTGGTTGAAGAGCAGTATCAATAGTTTAAACTAAACAATTGCATGATTTCGTCTACGGCCACACGTTGAATAACCGTTCTCGTCCGATCGAGTTAAGCAACGTCGGGCGGTCGACTGGATGGAGACCTGGAATTTGCGAAGACTTTTATTTTGGTTGAAGACGGTATCAATGTTTAAACTTAACAATTGCTATGATATTCGTCACGGCCACACTACGTTAACCACCGGTCTCGTCCGATCGAAGTTAGCAACCGGGCCGTCGATCTTGATGGAGACCGCTGGAATACCGGTGCCGTAGACTTATTTGGTTGAAGACATTCAATAGTTAAATATAAGTATGATATTCGTCTCGCACACACGTTGAATACCGGTTCTCGTCGATCGTTAAACGTCGGGCGGTCATACTTGGTTGAACCTGGGAAAACCGGTGCCGAGCTTTATTTTGGTTGAAAGGTATCAATGTAAACTTAAACAATTGCTATGATATTCACTGGGACACGTTGAATACCGGTTCGTCGATTAATTTGTAGCGGTATCAATAGTTATGAACCGCTGAATACGGGTGCCAGACTTGATTTTGTTGAACAGATCAATAGTTTAACAAACAATTGCGGTCAGTACTTGGATGGGAGACCCATGGGATCCGGGTGCCGTAGACTTTATTTTGGTTGAAGGCATTATCAATAGTTTAAACTTAAAACAATTGCTATGATATTCGTCTACGCCACACTACGTTGAATACACCGGTTCTCGTCCGATCACCGAGTTAAGCAACGTCGGGCCGGTCAGTACTTGGATGGGAACCCTGGGAATACCGGGTGCCGTGACTTTTATTTTGGTTGAAACAGGTATCAATAGTTTAAACTTAAACAATTGCTATGATATTCGTCTGGCACAGTTGAATCACCGGTTCTCGTCCGATCACTGAAGTTAAGCTTCTCGGGCCCGGTCAGTACTTGGATGGAGACCGCTGGGAATACCGGGTGCCGTAGACTTTTATTTTGGTTGAAAACGGTATCAATAGTTTAAACTTAAAACAATTGCTATGATATTCGTCTACGGCCACAGTTGAATATACCGGTTCTCGTCGATCACGAAGTTAAGCAACGTCGGGCCGGTCAGTACTTGGATGAGACCGCCTGGGAATACCGGGTGCCGTAGACTTTTATTTTGGTTGAAGACAGGTATCAATAGTTTAAACTAAAACAATTGCTCATGATTTTCGTCTACGGCCACACTACGTTGAATAACCGGTTCTCGTCCGATCACGAAGTTAAGCAACGTCGGGCCGGTCAGTACTTGGATAGGAGACCGCCTGGGAATACCTGGTGCCGTAGACTTTATTTTGGTTGAAAGCAGGTATCAATAGTTTAAACTTAAAACAATTGCTATGATATTCGTCTCAACCACACTACGTTGAATCACCGGTTTCGTCGATCACCGAAGTTAAGCAACGTCGGGCGGTCAGTACTTGGATGGGAGACCCTGAGAATACCGGTGCCGTAGACTTTTATTTTGGTTGAAGAGCAGGTATCAATAGTTTAAACATAAAACAATTGCATGATATTCGTCTACAGCCACACTACGTTGAATACACCGGTTCTCGTCCGATCACCGAAGTTAAGCAACGTCGGGCCCAGTCAGGTTTTGGGTGGGAGACCCTAAAAACCGGGTCCCTAGACTTTTTTTTTTTGGTTGAAAGCAGGTATCAAAAGGTTTTTAAAATTATAAAAATTTCTATGATATTCGTCTCGGGGCCCCAAAGTTGAATACCGTTCTCTCCCATCACTGAATTAAACCGTCGGGCCCCGGGCAGTATTTGGGTGGGAGACCGCCTGGGAATTTTCGGGTGGGAGACTTTTATTTTTGGGTTTAAGAGCGGGGATCCCAAAAGTTTAAACAAAACAATTGCTATGATTTGGAACCCACACGTTGAATACACCGGGTTTTCGTCCCATCCCAAAAAAAGCAAAGTCGGGCCCGGTCCGTGCCCCGGGTGGGAGACCCCTGGGGAAAACCGGGGGCCGTAGACTTTTTTTTTTGGTTGAAGAGCAGGTTCAATAGTTTAAAAAAAGTAAAAATTTCTATGATATTCGTCTACGGCCCCCTACGTTAAATAAACCCGGGTTTTTGTCCGATCACCGAAGGGGTTAAACAACGTCGGGCCGGTCAGACTTGGATGGGGGACCGCCTGGGAATAAAGGGTGCCAAGACTTTTATTTTTGGGTTTAAGAGCAAGGGGGATCCCAAAAGTTTTTAAAATTAAAACAATTGCTATGATATTCGCCCACGGAACTACGTTTAATAACCCCTTCTCGTCCCATCACCGAAATTAAGCAACCCTCGGGCCCCGGGCAGTACTTTATGAGACCCCGGGGAAAACCGGTGCCTAGACTTTTATTTTGGTTGAAGAGCAGGGTTAATAGTTTAAACTTAAACAATTGCCTGATTTTTTGTCTACGGCCACAAAGTTGAATAACCGGGTTTTTTTGTCCGATCACTGAAGGTTAAAAGTCGGGCCCCGGGCCAGATTTGGGTAGGAACCCTGGGAATACCGGGTGCCGTAGACTTTTTTTTTTGGGTTTAAAGGGTTTTCAATAGGGTTTTAAAAATTAAAAAAATTGCTTTTGAATTCGTCTGGCCCCCACTACGTTTGTTCCGGTTTCGTCCGATCACCGAAGTTAACAACTCGGGCCGGGCAGAAATTGGATGGGGGGACCGCCTGGGGGAAAACCGGGTTCCTGAAAAATTTTTTTTGGTTGAAGAAAAAAAGGGATCAATAGTTTAAACAAACAATTTCCATGATTTTTTTCACGGCCACAACGTTGAATACACCATTCTCGTCCGATCACCGAAATTAAACAACGTCGGGCCGGGCAGTACTTGGATGGGACCCCCCGGAATACCGGGTGCTTGGGGTTTTTTTTTGGTTGAAGAGCAAGGTATCTGGGTTTAAATTAAAAAAATTGCTATGATATTCGTCTACGGGCCCCACTACTTAAAACCCGGGTTTTCGTCCGATCACCGAAGTTTAAACCGTCGGGCCCCCTCAGTACTTGGATGGGGGGACCCCTTAAAAAACCGGGTGCCGTAACTTTTATTTTTGGTTGAAACGGGATCTAGTTTCGAAAACAATTGCTATGATATTCGTCACGGGCCCACTACGTTGAAACCGGCTCGTCCGATTAAAGAAGTTTAAACCGTCGGGCCCGGTCGGGACCCGGATGGGGGGACCCCCTGGGAAAACCGGGTGCCGTAGACTTTTTTTTTTAGTTGGGAAAAGGTTTTCAATGGTTTTAAAAATTAAACAATTTGCCATGATTTTTTGTCTACGGCCACAACGTTGAATACACCGGTTTCGTCCCATCACCGAAAATTTAAACCGTCGGGCCCCGGGCAGTTTTGGGTGGGGAAAACCCCCTGGGGAAAACGGGTGCCGTGAAATTTTATTTTGGTTGAAGGAAGGGGATCAATAAACTTAAAAAAAATTTCTATGATATTCGTCTACGGCCCCACTACTTGAATAACCGGTTCTCGTCCGATCACCGAAATTAAGCAACGTCGGGGGGAGGGCAGTACTTGGATGGGGGGGACCGCCGGGGGTACGGGTCCCTGCCCTTTTTTTTTGGTTGAAGAGCGGGGGTTTAATAGTTTAAACTTAAAAAAATTGCTATGATATTCGTCTACGGCCACACTACGTTAATCAACCCGGTTTTTCGCCCCATCACTGAAGTTTAAAAAAAAGTCGGGCGGTCGGGACTTTGGGTGGGAGACCGCCTTTGGGGAAAACCGGGGGCCGTAAAACTTTTAACCCTTTTAAAAAGGTGTTCCCAAAAGGGTTTAAAACTTAAAAAAATTTTCTTTAATTCGTCTCGGCCCCACTACGTTGAAATACCGGTTTGTCACCAGTTCGAACGTGGGCCCGGTCAAGGGCTTGGGTAGAGACCGCCTGGGGAAAACCGGGGGCCGGGTTTTTTTTTGGGTTGAAAACGGGTATCAATAGTTTAAACTTAAAACAAACCTTTTTTTCGTCTACGGCCCCAACGTTGAATAAACCGGGTTCCCCGTCCGATCCTGAAAATTGGGAACGTCGGGCCCCGGGCAGTACTTGGATGGGAGACCGCCTGGGAATCGGGTGCCTAGAATTTTAAATTTTTTGAAAAAGGGGAGGTATCAATAGTTTTTAAAATTAAAACAATTGCCATGATAATTTGTCTTGGCCTCTACGTTGAATAACCGGTTTCGTCCGATCACCGGTTAACAACGTTTGGGCCCCTGGTAGGGGTGGGGGGGCCCTTTTAAAACCCCCACCTAGACTTTTATTTTGGTTTAAGGCGGTATCAATGGGTTTTTTTAAAATAAAAAAATTGGAATTTCGTCTACGGGCCCCACACTTTTAATAAACCCGGTTTCGTCCCATCACCGAAATTAAGCAACGTCGGGCCCCGGGCGGGACGGATGGGGGACCGCCTGGGGGAAAACTGGATGCCGAGACTTTAATTTTTTGGGTTTAAAAAGCAGGTAAAAATAGTTTAAACATGAAACCTTACCTTTATTTTTAAAAACGGGGGCCCCTCTTAATTTTAAACCCTTCTCGTCCGATCCAAAGGGGTTCGCGGGGGCCCGGGCAGTACTTGGATGGGAGACCGCCCAAAAATAAGGGTGCCGTAGACTTTTTTTTTGGTTGAAGGCCCGGTTAATAATTTAAACATGGGAAAAAATTCCCCTGATTTTCGTCCGGCCACTACGTTGAATACACCGGTTTCGTCCGATCACCGAGTTAAGCAACGTCCCGGGGGGTCGTCTTGGATGGGGAAACCCCCTGGGAATACCGGGGGCCGTAGACTTTTATTTTGGTTGAAGAGCGGGGATCCCAAAAGTTTAAACTTAAAACAATTGCTTGGGTATTTTCTACGGGCCCAAAGTTAATACACCGGGTTTTCGTCCGATCCCGAAATTTTAAACCGTCGGGGGTCAGTCCGGATGGGGGACCGTGGAATACCGGGGGCCTGAAATTTTTGTTTTAAGACGGTATCAATAGTTTTTAAAAAAACAATTGCTATGATAGTTTCGGCCAACTACTTGAATAACCGGTTCTCGTCCGGTCACCGGTTAACAACGTCGGGGCCCCGGCCGGTACTTGGGTGGGAGACCGCCTGGGAATCGGGTGCCTAGACTTTTATTTTTTGGGTTTAAGGCAATTTCCCAAAAGTTTTAAAAATTTAAACAATTGCTATGAAATTTGTCTCGGCCCACTAGTTGAATAACCCGGGTTTTCTCCCATCACCCAAAATTAACCCAACCCCCCAAATTTTTTTGGGGGAATACGGAAAACGGTTGGGGACTTTTAGGGGGCATACTTTTCCCAAAAAAATTCCTTTATTTTCAAAATCGGGCCCCCATTGAATACCGGTTCTCTCCCCATCACCGGGGAATTGCGGCCCCTGTCTTTGGGTGGGAGACCACCAAAATCCCGGATGCCTAGACTTTTTTTTGGTTGAAGGCAGGTTTAATAGTTTAAACATGAAAAAAAATTTCCATGATTTTCGTCTGGCCCACCACGTTGAATAACCGGTTCTCGTCCGATCACGAAAATTAAAAGTCGGGCCCGGTATTGGATGGGGGACCGCCTGGGAATACCGGTCCTAGACTTTTAAAATTTTTGGGTTTAAAACGGGGATCAATAGTTTTAAAACATGAAACAATTGCTATGATATTCGTCTGCCAAAACACTTTGAAAAACCGGTTCTCGTCCAAAACACCGAAGTTAAAACAACTCGGGCCCCGTCAAACCCGGGTGGGGGACCGCCAAAACCGGGTGCCGGGGAAATTTTTATTTTGGTTGGAAAAAGGTATCAATAGTTTAAACTTAAAACAATTCTGCAAAATTTTTTCCACCTTTTTTTTGAAAACACCGGTTCTCCCTCCCCCGAAGTTAAACAACGTCGGGCCGGGCCGGGGCCGGATGGGAGACCGCCTGGGGAAAACCGGGTGCCGTAGGGTTTTTTTTTGGGAAAGGGGATCAATAGTTTAAACTTTAAAAAAATTCCATTTTATATTCGTCTCCGGGCCCCACCACCCGGAAAAACCGGTTCTCGTCGATCACCGAAGGTTAGCAACCGTCGGGCCCGGTCAGTGCTGGATGGGAGACCGCCTGGGAATAATGGATGCCGTGAACTTTAATTTTGGTTGAAGAGCGGGTATCAATAGTTTAAACATGAAACAATTGCCTTATGATATTCGTCTACGGCCACACTACGTTGAATACACGGTTCTACTCCGATCACCGAAGTTAAGCAACGTCGGGCAGTCAATACTTGGATGAGGAGACTGCCTGGGAATACCAGGTGCCGTGAACTTTATTTTGGTTGAAGAGCAGGAATCCAATAGTTTAAACATAAAACAATTGCCACTGATAAATTCGTCTTCGGTCATACCATTGAATACACCCGGGTGATAATCTGATCACGGAGGTTTAAGCAACGTTAGGCGCGGTCCGGTAGTTGGATGGAGAGCCCCTATGAATAGCCAGTGGCGTAGACTTTTATTTCGGATGAAGGCAGGTATCAATAGGTTTTAAACATAAAACAATGGCCGTGATATTCGTCTTGAAACGTACACCGTTGAATACACCAGTTCTCGTCCGATCACCGGGTTAAACAACGTCGGGCCCGGTCAGTACTTGGATGGGAGACCGCCCAGGAATAATGGATGCCGTAGACTTTAATTTTTGGATTTGAAGAGCAGGTGTCAATAGTTTAAACATGAAACAATTTGCTATGATATTCGTCTACGGGCCCCTACGTTGAATACCGGGGTTCTCCGATCACCGAAGTTAAGCAACGTCGGGCCGGTCAATACTTGGATGGAGACTGCCTGGGAATACCAGGTGCCCAATGGCAGACTTTATTTTTGGTTGGGAAGAGCAAGGAATCCAATAGTTTTAAACATAAAACAATTGGGCCATGATATTCGTCTTCGGGTCATACTACGTTGAAATGCACCCGGGTGATCGTTCTGATCACGGAGGTTAAGCAACGTTAGGCGCGGTCGGTAGTTGGATGGGAAGCCCCTATGAATAGCCAGTGGCGTAGACTTTTTATTTCGGATGAAGAGCAGGTATCAATAGTTTTTAAACATTTAAAACAATGGCCGTGATATTCGATCTACAGCCGCACTACGTTAGATACACCAGTTCTCGTCCGATCACCGAGGATAAGCAACGTCGGGCCCGGTCGGTACTTAGATGGGGAGACCGCAGGAATAATGGATGCCGTAGACTTTTAATTTTTGGTTGAAAAGGCAGGTATCAATGGTTTAAACCCATGAAACAATTGCTATTCGTCTGGCCACTACGTTGAATACACCGGGTTCTCGTCCGATCACCGAAGATGGCAACGTCAGGCCCGGTCAGTACTTGGATGGGGAGACCGCCTGGGGAATACCCGGAATTGCCATAGACGTTTATTTTCAGTTGAATACGAGGTATCCAATAGTTTTAAACGGAAACAATTCCTATGATGTTCGTCTACGGCCACACAACGTTGAATACACACCGGTTTTCGTAGGATCACCGAAGTTTAAGCAACGTCGGGCGGTCAGTGCTTGGATGAAGTTAACTTGAGATTTACCGGGTTGCCGTAGACTTTTATTTTGGTTGAACAGCAGGTATCCAATAAGTTTAAACTTACAACAAATTTGCTATGATATTCATCTACAGCCGCGCTTGTTGAATAACCGGTTCTCGTCCGATCACTGAAGATAAGCTTCGTCGGGCCCTGGTCAATGCGGATGGGAGACCGCATGGGAATACTGGATGCCTAGACTTTTAATTTTTTGGGTTGGGAAAAGCAGGTATCTAATGGTTTTTAAACTTAAAACAAGTGCTGTGATATTCGTCTACAGCCCACTACGTTGAAATACACCGGTTCTCGTCGGATCACCGAAGTTAAGCAACGTCGGGCCGGTCAGGACTTGCGGATGGGAGACCCGCCTGGGGATTGCCGGGTGCCGTAGACTTTTATTTTGGTTTGGGAAGAGCAGGTATCAATAGTTTGAACATAAAACTATTGCCATGATATTCGTTTCCGGCCATACTACATTGAATACACCGGTAATCGTCCGATCACCGAAGTTAAGCAACGTCGGGCCAGTCCAGTACTTGAATGGGAGAGCCCTGGGTGAATACCGGGGCCGTAGACTTTTTTTTTTGGATGAAGATCAGGTATCCCAATAGTTTAAACATGGGAAAACAATGGCGTGATATTCGTCTACATTACTACATAGAATACGCAGTTCTCGTCCGATCACCGAAGTTAAGCAACGTCGGACCCGGTCAGTACTTGGATGGGAGACCCCTTGGGAATACCGGAGTGCCTTGAAGACTTTTATTTTGAGTTTGAAAACGGGTATCAATGGTTTTTAAAAACGTAAGAGCAATTGCCTTATGATGTTGTCTACCGGGCCACACTACGTTGAATACACCCCGGGTTTCTCGTCGATCACCGAAGTTAAGCAACGTCGGGCCCCGGTCGGTACCTTATGGGAGACCGCGTCAGGCGGTCAATACTTAGATGGGAGACCGCATGGGGCCTACCGGGTGCAATGAACTTTTATTTTGGTTGAAGCAGGTATCAATAGTTTTAAAACTTAAAACAATTGCTATGATATTCGTCTACGGCCACACTACGTTAAATACACCGGTTCTCATCCGATCACCGGGAAAGTTAAGCAACGTCGGGCCCGGTCAGTACTTGGATGAGGAGACCGCCTGGGAATTACCAGGTGCCGTAGACTTTTATTTTGTGGATTTGAAACAGGTATCAATAGTTTTTGAACATAAAACAATTGCCATGATATTCGTCTCCAAGCCATACTACATTGGACACCGGTTTATCGTCCGGATCACCAGTTAAACAACGTCGGGCCCGGTCAGTACTTGGAATTGGGGGGAGAGCCCCTGCGAATACCGGTGGGCCGTAGACTTTTTTTTTGGATGATCAGGTATCAATAAGTTTACACTTTAAAACAATGGCCGTGATATTCGTCTACGGGCCCCACCTACGTTAAATACACCGGTTCTCGTCAAATCACCCAAGGGGTTTAAGCAATGTCGGGGCCAGTCGGTACTTGGATGGGAGACGCCTGGGAATACCTGGAAGCAGCAGACTTTATTTTGGTTGAAGAGCAGGTATCAATAGTTTAAACATGAAACCATTGGGCTATGATATTCGTCTACGGCCACACTACGTTGAATACACCGGTTCTCGTTCGGATCACCGAAGTTTAAGCAACGTCGGACCCGGTCATCCAGTGCTGGATGGGAGACCCCTTGGGATACCAGGTGCCGAAGACTTTTATTTTGGGTTGAAGAGCAGGTATCCAATAGGTTAAACGTAGAACAAATTTGCTATGATTATTCGTCTACGGGCCACACTAACGTTGAATACACCGGTTCTCGTCCGATCACGAGTTAAGCAACGTCGGGCCCGGTCAGTACTTATGGGTAGACCGCCTGGGAATACTGGATGCCGTAGACTTTTATTTTTTGGTTGAAGAGCAGGTATCAATAGTTTTTAAACATGGTAATTGCTATGATGATCGTCTAACGGCCACACTACGTTGAATACACCGGGTTTTCCTCGATCACCCGAAGAATTTAAGCAACCGTCGGGGCCAGTCAATACTTGATGGGAGACCCCTTTATGAATACCGGGTGCCGAAGACTTTTATTTTGGTTGAAGCAGGTATCAATAGTTTAAACATGAAACAATTGCTATGATATTCGTCTACAGCACACACTGTTGAAATACGCGGTTCTCTCCGATCACCGAAGTTAAGCAACGTCGGGCCCGGTCGGTACTTGGATGGGGAGACCGCCTGGGAATACCGGGTGCCGTAGACTTTTATTTTGTGGTTTGAAGAGCAGGAATTTCAATAGTTTAAACATAAAACAATTGCCTATGATATTCGTCTACGGGCCACACTACGTTGAATACACCCGGGTTCTACTCCGATCACCGAAGTTAAGCAACGTCGGGCGCCGGTCCAATAACAGATGGGGGAACTGCCTAGAATACCAGGTGCCGTAGACTTTATTTTGGTTGAAGAGCAGAGAATCAATAGTTTACCAACATAAAACAATTGCCATGATATTCGTCGTCTTCGGTCATACTACGTTGAATACACCCGGTTCTCGTCCGATCACCGCAGGTTAACAGCAACGTCGGGCGCGGTCAGTACTTGGATGGGAAGCCCCTGGATGAATACTTCATGGCCGTAGACTTTTATTTTGGTTGAAAACGGTATCAATAGTTTAAACATAAAACAATGGCCATTATATTCGTCTACAGCCACACTACGTTGAATATACACGGATTCTCGTCCGATCACCGGGTTAAGAAATTAAGCAACGTCGGGCCCGGGTCAGTACTTGGATGGGGAGACCGCGCCTAGAATAATGGATGCCGTAGACTTTAATTTTGGATTTGAAGAGCAGGTATCAATAGTTTTAACCCTCCGAGCGCAATACACCCACAACAACCTTGCGGAATGAGGGATTCGTCTACGGAAGGCACACTACGTTTAGACCATTACGGTTCTCGATCCGATCTACCGAAGTAATAAGCACACGTCGGGCCGGTCAGTCTAAACTTTGGATGGGGAGAACACTCCGCCATGGGAATACCGGGTGCCGCGATTTTTTATTTTGGTTGCGGGTATCAATTAGTTCTTGTATAAACATAAATTTGTACATGCCCGTTTTCGTCTACGGCCACACTACGTTGAATACACCGGTTCTCGTCCGGATCCACCGAAGTTAAGCAACGTCGGGCCCGGTCAGTACTTGAATGGGAGACCGCCTGTGAATACCGGGGGCCGTAGACTTTTTTTTTTGGATGAAGATCAGGTATCAATAGTTTAAACATGAAACAATTGCTATGATATTCGTCTACGGCCACACTACGTTGAATACACCGGTTCTCGTCCGATCACCGAAGTTAAGCAACGTCGGCCCGGTCAGTACTTGGATGGGAGACCGCCTGGGAATACCGGGTGCCGTAGACTTTTATTTTGGTTGAAGAGCAGGTATCAATAGTTTAAACATAAAACAATGTCGGTGATATTCGTCTACGGCCACACTCCGTTGAATACTCCGGTTCTCGTCCGATCACCGAAGTTAAGCAACGTCGGGCGGTCAGTACTTGGATGGGAGACCGCCTGTGAATAATGGATGCCGTAGACTTTTATTTTGGTTGAAGAGCAGGTATCAATAGTTTAAACATGAAACAATTGCCATGATTTTCGTCTACGGCCACACTACGTTGAATATACCGATTCTCGTCCGATCACCGAAGTTAAGCAACGTCGGGCCCGGTCAGTACTTGGATGGGAGACCGCCTGGGAATACTGGATGCCGTAGACTTTTATTTTGGTTGAAGAGCAGGTATCAATAGTTTAAACTTAAAACAATTGCTATGATATTCGTCTACGGTCACACTACGTTGAATACAGAGGTTCTCTTCCGATCACCGAAGTTAAGCAACGTCGGGCCCGGTCAGTACTTGGATGGGAGACCGCATGGCAATACCGGGTGCCGTAGACTTTTATTTTGGTTGAAGAGCAGGTATCAATAGTTTAAACTTAAAACAATTGCTATGATATTCGTCTACGGCCACACTACGTTGAATACACCGGTTCTCGTCCGATCACCGAAGTTAAGCAACGTCGGGCCCGGTCAGTACTTGGATGGGAGACCGCCTGGGAATACCGGGTGCCGTAGACTTTTATTTTGGTTGTAGAGCAGGTATCAATATTTTAAACATAAAACAATTGCCATGATATTCGTCTCCGGCCATACTACGTTGAATACACCGGTTATCGTCCGATCACCGAAGTTAAGCAACGTCGGGCCCGGTCAGTACTTGGATGGGAGACCCCCTGTGAATACCCGGTGCCGTAGACTTTTATTTTGGATGAAGAGCAGGTATCAATAGTTTAAACATAAAACAATGGCCGTGATATTCGTCTACGGCCACACTACGTTGAATACACCGGTTCTCGTCCGATCACCGAAGTTAAGCAACGTCGGGCCGGTACATGGGGAGACCGCCTGGGAATACCGGGTGCCGTAGACTTTATTTTGGTTGTAGGCAGGTATCACTAGTTTAAACTTAAAACAATTGCTATAATATTCGTCTACGGCCACACTACGTTGAATACACCGGTTCTCGTCCGATCACCGAAGTTAAGCTTCGTCGGGCCCGGTCAGTACTTGGATGGGAGACCGCATGGGAATACCGGGTGCCGTAGAGTTTTATTTTGGTTGTAGAGCAGGTATCAATAGTTTAAACATACAACAATGGCCGTGATATTCGTCTACGGCCACACTACGTTGAATAAACCGGTTCTCGTCCGATCACCGAAGTTAAGCAACGTCGGGCCCGGTCAGTACTTGGATGGGAGACCGCCTGGGAATACCGGGTGCCGTAGACTTTTATTTTGGTTGAAGAGCAGGTATCAATAGTTTAAACATAAAACAATTGCCATGATATTCGTCTCCGGCCATACTACGTTGAATACACCGGTAATCGTCCGATCACCGAAGTTAAGCAACGTCGGACCCGGTCAGTACTTGAACGGGAGAGCCCCTGTGAATACCGGGTGCCGTAGACTTTTTTGTTGGATGAAGAGCAGGTATCAATAGTTTAAACATAAAACAATGGCCGTGATATTCGTCTACGGCCACACTACGTTGAATACACCGGTTCTCGTCCGATCACCGAAGTTAAGCAACGTCGGGCCCGGTCAGTACTTGGATGGGAGACCGCCTGGGAATACTGGAAGCCGTAGACTTTTATTTTGGTTGAAGAGCAGGTATCAATAGTTTAAACGTGAAACAATTGCCATTATATTCGTCTACGGCCACACTACGTTGAATACACCGGTTCTCGTCGGATCACCGAAGTTAAGCAATGTCGGGCCCGGTCAGTACTTGGATGGGAGACCCCTCAGGAATACCGGGTGCCGAAGACTTTTATTTTGGTTGAAGAGCAGGTATCAATAGTTTAAACATGAAACAATTGCTATGATATTCGTCTGCGGCCACACTACGTTGAATACACCGGTTCTCGTCCGATCACCGAAGTTAAACAACGTCGGGCCCGGTCAGTACTTGGATGGGAGACCGCCTGGGAATACCGGATGCCGTAGACTTTTATTTTGGTTGAAGAGCAGGTATCAATAGTTTAAACATAAAACAATTGCCATGATACTCGTCTCCGGCCATACTACGTTTAATACACCGGTTCTCGTCGGATCACCGAAGTTAAGCAACGTCGGGCCTGGTCAGTACTTGGATGGGAGTCCGCATGGGAATACCGGGTGCCGTAGACTTTTATCTTGGTTGAAGAGCAGGTATCAATAGTTTTAAGCATAAAACAATTGCCATGATATTCGTCTCCGGCCATACTACGTTGAATACACCGGTAATCGTCCGATCACCGAAGTTAAGCAACGTCGGGCCCGGTCAGTACTTGGATGGGAGACCGCATGGGAATACCGGTTGCCGTAGACTTTTATTTTGGTTGAAGAGCAGGTATCAATAGTTTAAACTTAAAACAATTGCTATGATATTCGTCTACGGCCACACTACGTTGAATACACCGGTTCTCCTCCGATCACCGAAGTTAAGCAACGTCGGGCCCGGTCAGTACTTGGATGGGAGACCCCTTGGGAATACCGGGTGCCGAACACTTTAATTTTGGTTGAAGAGCAGGTATCAATAGTTTAAACATGAAACAATTGCCATGATATTCGTCTACGGCCACACTACATTGAATACACCGGGTCTCGTCCGATCACCGAAGTTAAACAACGTCGGGCCCGGTCAGTACTTGGATGGGATTCCGCCTGGGAATACCGGGTGCCGTAGACTTTTATTTTGGTTGAAGAGCAGGAATCAATAGTTTAAACATAAAACAATTGCCATGATATTCGTCTCCGGCCATACTACGTTGAATACACCGGTAATCGTCTGATCACCGAGGTTAAGCAACGTTGGGCGCGGTCAGTAGTTGGATGGGAGAGCCCCTATGAATACCCAGTGGCGTAGACTTTTATTTTGGATGAAGAGCAGGTATCAATAGTTTAAACATAAAACAATGGCCGTGATATTCGTCTACGGCCACACTACGTTGAATACACCGGTTCTCGTCCGATCACCGAAGTTAAGCAACGTCGGGCCCGGTCAGTACTTGGATGGGAGACCGCCTGGGAATACTGGATGCCGTAGACTTTTATTTTGGTTGAAGAGCAGGTATCAATAGTTTAAACATGAAACAATTGCCATGATTTTCGTCTACGGCCACACTACGTTGAATATACCGATTCTCGTCCGATCACTGAAGTTAAGCAACGTCGGGCCCGGTGAGTACTTGGATGGGAGACCGCCTGGGAATAATGGATGCCGTAGACTTTAATTTTGGTTGAAGAGCAGGTATCAATAGTTTAAACATGAAACAATTGCTATGATATTCGTCTACGGCCACACTACGTTGAATACACCGGTTCTCGTCCGATCACCGAAGTTAAGCAACGTCGGGCCCGGTCAGTACTTGGATGGGAGACCGCCTGGGAATACCGGGTGCCGTAGACGTTTATTTTGGTTGAAGAGCAGGTATCAATAGTTTAAACTTAAAACAATTGCTATGATATTCGTCTACGGCCACACAACGTTGAATACAACGGTTTTCGTCCGATCACCGAAGTTAAGCAACGTCGGGACCGGTCAGTACTTGGATGGGAGACCGCTTGGGAATAGCGGGTGCCGTAGCTTTTATTTTGGTTGAAGAGCAGGTATCAATAATTTAAACTTACAACAATTGCTATGATATTCGTCTACGGCCGCACAACGTTGAATACACCGGTTCTCGTCCGATCACTGAAGATAAGCTTCGTCGGGCCCGGTCAATACTTGGATGGGAGACCGCCTGGGAATACCGGGTGCCGTAGACTTTTATGTTGGTTGAAGAGCAGGTATCAATAGTTTAAACTTAAAACAATTGCTATGATATTCGTCTACGGCCACAGTACGATGAATACACCGGTTCTCGTCCGATCACTGAAGTTAAGCTTCGTCGGGCCCGATCAGTACTTGGATGGGAGACCGCATGGGAATACCAGGTGCCGTAGACTTTTATTTTGGTTGAAGAGCAGGTATCAATAGTTTAAACTTAAAACAATTGCTATGATATTCGTCTACGGCCACACTACGTTGAATACACCGGTTCTCGTCCGATCACCGAAGTTAAGCAACGTCGGGCCCGGTCAGTACTTGGATGGGAGACCGTCTGGAAACACCGGATGCCGTAGAGTTTTATTTTCGTTGTAGATTAGGTATCCGATAGTTTAAACTTACAACAATTGCTATGATATTCGTCTACGGCCACACTACGTTGAATACACCGGATCTCGTCCGATCACTGAAGTTAAGCTTCGTCGGGCCCGGTCAGTACTTGGATGGGAGACCGCCTGGGAATACCGGGTGCCGTAGACTTTTATTTTGGTTGAAGAGCAGGTATCAATAGTTTAAACATAAAATAATTGCCATGATATTCGTCTACGGCCATACTACGTTGAATACACCGGTTCTCGTCTGATCACCGAAGTTAAGCAACGTCGGGCCCGGTCAGTACTTGGATGGGAGACCGCCTGGGAATACCGGGTGCCGTGGACTATTATTTTGGATGAAGAGCAGCTATCAATAGTTTAAACTTACAACAATTGCTATGATATTCGTCTACGGCCACACTACGTTGAATACACCGGTTCTCGTCCGATCACCGAAGTTAAGCAACGTCGGGCCCGGTCAGTACTTGGATGGGAGACCGCCTGGGAATACCGGGTGCCGTAGACTTTTATTTTGGTTGAAGAGCAGGTATCAATAGTTTAAACATGAAACAATTGCCATGATTTTCGTCTACGGCCACACTACGTTGAATACACCGGTTCTCGTCCGATCACCGAAGTTAAGCAACGTCGGGCCCAGTCAGTACTTGGATGGGAGACCGCCTGGGAATACCGGCTGCCGTAGACTTTTATTTTGGTTGAAGAGCAGGTATCAATAGTTTAAACATAAAACAATTGCCATGATATTCGTCTACGGCCACACTACGTTGAATCCACCGGTTTTCGCCCGATCACCGAAGTTAAGCAAAGTCGGGCCCGATCAGTACTTGGATGGGAGAACGCCTGGGAATACCGGATGCCGTAGAGTTTTATTTTCGTTGTAGATTAGGTATCCGATAGTTTAAACTTACAACAATTGCTATGATATTCGTCTACGGCCACACTACGTTGAATACACCGGTTCTCGTCCGATCACTGAAGTTAAGCAACGTCGGGCCCGGTGAGTACTTGGATGGGAGACCGCCTGGGAATAATGGATGCCGTAGACTTTAATTTTGGTTGAAGAGCAGGTATCAATAGGTTAAACATGAAACAATTGCCATGATTTTCGTCTACGGCCACACTACGTTGAATACACCGGTTCTCGTCCGATCACCGAAGTTAAGCAACGTCGGGCCCAGTCAGTACTTGGATGGGAGACCGCCTGGGAATAATGGATGCCGTAGATTTTAATGTTGGTTGAAGAGCAGGTATCAATAGTTTAAACATGAAACAATTGCTATGATATTCGTCTACGGCCACACTACGTTGAATACACCGGTTCTCGTCCGATCACCGAAGTTAAGCAACGTCGGGCCCGGTCAGTACTTGGATGGGAGACCGCCTGGGAATACCGGGTGCCGTAGACGTTTATTTTGGTTGAAGAGCAGGTATCAATAGTTTAAACTTAAAACAATTGCTATGATATTCGTCTACGGCCACACAACGTTGAATACAACGGTTTTCGTCCGATCACCGAAGTTAAGCAACGTCGGGCCCGGTCAGTACTTGGATGGGAGACCGCCTGGGAATAGCGGGTGCCGTAGACTTTTATTTTGGTTGAAGAGCAGGTATCAATAATTTAAACTTACAACAATTGCTATGATATTCGTCTACGGCCGCACAACGTTGAATACACCGGTTCTCGTCCGATCACTGAAGATAAGCTTCGTCGGGCCCGGTCAATACTTGGATGGGAGACCGCATGGGAATACCAGGTGCCGTAGACTTTTATTTTGGTTGAAGAGCAGGTATCAATAGTTTGAACATAAAACAATTGCCATGATATTCGTCTCCGGCCATACTACGTTGAATACACCGGTAATCGTCCGATCACCGAAGTTAAGCAACGTCGGGCCCGGTCAGTACTTGAATGGGAGAGCCCCTGTGAATACCGGGGGCCGTAGACTTTTTTTTTTGGATGAAGATCAGGTATCAATAGTTTAAACATAAAACAATTGCCATGATTTTCGTCTCCGGCCATACTACGTTAAATACACCGGTTCTCGTCCGATCACCGAAGTTAAGCAACGTCGGGCCCGGTCAGTACTTGGATGGTAGACCCCTTGGGAATACCGGGTGCCGAAGACTTTTATTTTGGTTGAAGAGCAGGTATCAATAGTTTAAACATGAAACAATTGCTATGATATTCGTCTACGGCCACACTACGTTGAATACACCGGTTCTCGTCCGATCACCGAAGTTAAGCAACGTCGGGCCCGGTCAGTACTTGTATGGGAGACCGCCTGGGAATACTGGATGCCGTAGACTTTTATTTTGGTTGAAGAGCAGGTATCAATAGTTTAAACATGAAACAATTGCTATGATATTCGTCTACGGCCACACTACGTTGAATACACCGGTTCTCGTCGGATCACCGAAGTTAAGCAACGTCGGGCACGGTCAGTACTTGGATGGGAGACCCCTTGGGAATACCGGGTGCCGTAGACTTTTATTTTGGTTGTAGAGCAGGTATCAATAGTTTAAACTTACAACAATTGCTATGATATTCGTCTACGGCCACACAACGTTGAATACAGCGTTTCTCGTCCGATCGATGAAGTTAAGCTTCGTCGGGCCCGGTCAGTACATGGATGGAAGACCGCATGGGAATACCGGGTGCCGTAGAGTTTTATTTTGGTTGTAGAGCAGGTATCAATAGTTTAAACTTACAACAATTGCTATGATATTCGTCTACGGCCACACTACGTTGAATACACCGGTTCTCGTCCGATCACCGAAGTTAAGCAACGTCGGGCCCGGTCAGTACTTGGATGGGAGACCGCCTGGGAATACCGGGTGCCGTAGACTTTTATTTTGGTTGAAGAGCAGGTATCAATAGTCTAAACATAAAACCATTGCCATGATTTTCGTCTACGGCCACACTACGTTGAATACACCGGTTCTCGTCCGATCACCGAAGTTAAGCAACGTCGGGCCCAGTCAGTACTTGGATGGGAGACCGCCTGGGAATACCGGCTGCCGTAGACTTTTATTTTGGTTGAGCAGGTATCAATAGTTTAAACATAAAACAATTGCCATGATATTCGTCTACGGCCACACTACGTTGAATCCACCGGTTTTCGCCCGATCACCGAAGTTAAGCAAAGTCGGGCCCGGTCAGTACTTGGATGGGAGAACGCCTGGGAATACCGGATGCCGTAGAGTTTTATTTTCGTTGTAGATTAGGTATCCGATAGTTTAAACTTACAACAATTGCTATGATATTCGTCTACGGCCACACTACGTTGAATACACCGGTTCTCGTCCGATCACTGAAGTTAAGCAACGTCGGGCCCGGTGAGTACTTGGATGGGAGACCGCCTGGGAATAATGGATGCCGTAGACTTTAATTTTGGTTGAAGAGCAGGTATCAATAGGTTAAACATGAAACAATTGCCATGATTTTCGTCTACGGCCACACTACGTTGAATATACCGATTCTCGTCCGATCACTGAAGTTAAGCAACGTCGGGCCCGGTGAGTACTTGGATGGGAGACCGCCTGGGAATAATGGATGCCGTAGACTTTAATTTTGGTTGAAGAGCAGGTATCAATAGTTTAAACATGAAACAATTGCTATGATATTCGTCTACGGCCACACTACGTTGAATACACCGGTTCTCGTCCGATCACCGAAGTTAAGCAACGTCGGGCCCGGTCAGTACTTGGATGGGAGACCGCCTGGGAATACCGGGTGCCGTAGACGTTTATTTTGGTTGAAGAGCAGGTATCAATAGTTTAAACTTAAAACAATTGCTATGATATTCGTCTACGGCCACACAACGTTGAATACAACGGTTTTCGTCCGATCACCGAAGTTAAGCAACGTCGGGCCCGGTCAGTACTTGGATGGGAGACCGCTTGGGAATAGCGGGTGCCGTAGACTTTTATTTTGGTTGAAGAGCAGGTATCAATAATTTAAACTTACAACAATTGCTATGATATTCGTCTACGGCCGCACAACGTTGAATACACCGGTTCTCGTCCGATCACTGAAGATAAGCTTCGTCGGGCCCGGTCAATACTTGGATGGGAGATCTCATGGGAATACCAGGTGCCGTAGACTTTTATTTTGGTTGAAGAGCAGGTATCAATAGTTTGAACATAAAACAATTGCCATGATATTCGTCTCCGGCCATACTACGTTGAATACACCGGTAATCGTCCGATCACCGAAGTTAAGCAACGTCGGGCCCGGTCAGTACTTGAATGGGAGAGCCCCTGTGAATACCGGGGGCCGTAGACTTTTTTTTTTGGATGAAGATCAGGTATCAATAGTTTAAACATAAAACAATTGCCATGATTTTCGTCTCCGGCCATACTACGTTAAATACACCGGTTCTCGTCCGATCACCGAAGTTAAGCAACGTCGGGCCCGGTCAGTACTTGGATGGGAGAACGCCTGGGAATACCGGATGCCGTAGAGTTTTATTTTCGTTGTAGATTAGGTATCCGATAGTTTAAACTTACAACAATTGCTATGATATTCGTCTACGGCCACACTACGTTGAATACACCGGTTCTCGTCCGATCACTGAAGTTAAGCAACGTCGGGCCCGGTGAGTACTTGGATGGGAGACCGCCTGGGAATAATGGATGCCGTAGACTTTAATTTTGGTTGAAGAGCAGGTATCAATAGGTTAAACATGAAACAATTGCTATGATATTCGTCAACGGCCACACTACGTTGAATACACCGGTTCTCGTCCGATCACCGAAGTTAAGCAACGTTGGGCCCGGTCAGTACTTGTATGGGAGACCGCCTGGGAATACTGGATGCCGTAGACTTTTATTTTGGTTGAAGAGCAGGTATCAATAGTTTAAACATGAAACAATTGCTATGATATTCGTCTACGGCCACACTACGTTGAATACACCGGTTCTCGTCGGATCACCGAAGTTAAGCAACGTCGGGCACGGTCAGTACTTGGATGGGAGACCCCTTGGGAATACCGGGTGCCGTAGACTTTTATTTTGGTTGTAGAGCAGGTATCAATAGTTTAAACTTACAACAATTGCTATGATATTCGTCTACGGCCACACAACGTTGAATACAGCGTTTCTCGTCCGATCGATGAAGTTAAGCTTCGTCGGGCCCGGTCAGTACATGGATGGAAGACCGCATGGGAATACCGGGTGCCGTAGAGTTTTATTTTGGTTGTAGAGCAGGTATCAATAGTTTAAACTTACAACAATTGCTATGATATTCGTCTACGGCCACACTATGTCGAATACTCCGGTTCTCGTCCAATCACTGAAGTTAAGCATCGTCGGGCCCGGTCAGTACTTGGATGGGAGACCGCATGGGAATACCGGGTGTCGTAGACTTTTATTTTAGTTGAAGAGCACGTATCAATAGTTTAAACTTAAAACAATTGCTATGATATTCGTCTACGGCCACACTACGTTGAATACACCGGTTCTCCTCCGATCACCGAAGTTAAGCAACGTCGGGCTCGGTCAGTACTTGGATGGGAGACCCCTTGGGAATACCGGGTGCCGAAGACTTTTATTTTGGTTGAAGAGCAGGTATCAATAGTTTAAACATGAAACAATTGCCATGATATTCGTCTACGGCTACACTACGTTGAATACACCGGGTCTCGTCCGATCACCGAAGTTAAACAACGTCGGGCCCGGTCAGTACTTGGATTGGAGACCGCCTGGGAATACCGGGTGCCGTAGACTTTTATTTTGGTTGAAGAGCAGGAATCAATAGTTTAAACATAAAACAATTGGCATGATATTCGTCTCCGGCCATACTACGTTGAATACACCGGTAATCGTCTGATCACCGAGGTTAAGCAACGTTGGGCGCGGTCAGTAGTTGGATGGGAGAGCCCCTATGAATACCCAGTGGCGTAGACTTTTATTTTGGATGAAGAGCAGGTATCAATAGTTTAAACATCACACACTGGCCGTGATATTCGTCTACGGCCACACTACGTTGAATACACCAGTTCTCGTCCGATCACCGAAGTTAAGCAACGTCGGGCCCGGTCAGTACTTGGATGGGAGACCGCCTGGGAATACTGGATGCCGTAGACTTTTATTTTGGTTGAAGAGCAGGTATCAATAGTTTAAACATGAAACAATTGCCATGATTTTCGTATACGGCCACACTACGTTGAATATACCGATTCTCGTCCGATCACTGAAGTTAAGCAACGTCGGGGCCGGTGAGTACTTGGATGGGAGACCGCCTGGGAATAATGGATGCCGTAGACTTTAATTTTGGATGAAGATCAGGTATCAATAGTTTAAACATAAAACAATTGCCATGATATTCGTCTCCGGCCATACTACGTTAAATACACCGGTTCTCGTCCGATCACCGAAGTTAAGCAACGTCGGGCCCGGTCAGTACTTGGATGGTAGAACCCTTGGGAATACCGGGTGCCGAAGACTTTTATTTTGGTTGAAGTGCAGGTATCAATAGTTTAAACATGAAACAATTGCTATGATATTCGTCTACGGCCACTACGTTGAATACACCGGTTCTCGTCGGATCACCGAAGTTAAGCAACGTTGGGCACGGTCAGTACTTGGATGGAGAGACCTTGGGAATACCGGTGCCGTAGACTTTTATTTTGGTTGTAGAGCAGGTATCAATAGTTTAAACTTACAACAATTGCTATGATATTCGTCTACGGCCACACAACGTTGAATACAGCGTTTCTCGTCCGATCGATGAAGTTAAGCTTCGTCGGGCCCGGTCAGTACATGGATGGAAGACCGCATGGGAATACCGGGTGCCGTAGAGTTTTATTTTGGTTGTAGAGCAGGTATCAATAGTTTAAACTTACAACAATTGCTATGATATTCGTCTACGGCCACACTATGTCGAATACTCCGGTTCTCGTCCAATCACTGAAGTTAAGCATCGTCGGGCCCGGTCAGTACTTGGATGGGAGACCGCATGGGAATACCGGGTGTCGTAGACTTTTATTTTAGTTGAAGAGCACGTATCAATAGTTTAAACTTAAAACAATTGCTATGATATTCGTCTACGGCCACACTACGTTGAATGCACCGGTTCTCTTCCGATCACTGAAGTTAAGCTTTGTCGGGCGCGGTCAGTACTTGGATGGGAGACCGCATGGGAATACCGGTTGCCGTAGACTTTTATTTTGGTTGAAGAGCAGGTATCAATAGTTTAAACATAAAACAATGGCCGTGATATTCGTCTACGGCCACACTACGTTGAATACACCGGTTCTCCTCCGATCACCGAAGTTAAGCAACGTCGGGCCCGGTCAGTACTTGGATGGGAGACCCCTTGGGAATACCGGGTGCCGAAGACTTTTATTTTGGTTGAAGAGCAGGTATCAATAGTTTAAACATGAAACAATTGCCATGATATTCGTCTACGGCCACACTACGTTGAATACACCGGGTCTCGTCCGATCACCGAAGTTAAACAACGTCGGGCCCGGTCAGTACTTGGATTGGAGACCGCCTGGGAATACCGGGTGCCGTAGACTTTTATTTTGGTTGAAGAGCAGGAATCAATAGTTTAAACATAAAACAATTGCCATGATATTCGTCTCCGGCCATACTACGTTGAATACACCGGTAATCGTCTGATCACCGAGGTTAAGCAACGTTGGGCGCGGTCAGTAGTTGGATGGGAGAGCCCCTATGAATACCCAGTGGCGTAGACTTTTATTTTGGATGAAGAGCAGGTATCAATAGTTTAAACATAAAACAATGGCCGTGATATTCGTCTACGGCCACACTACGTTGAATACACCAGTTCTCGTCCGATCACCGAAGTTAAGCAACGTCGGGCCCGGTCAGTACTTGGATGGGAGACCGCCTGGGAATACTGGATGCCGTAGACTTTTATTTTGGTTGAAGAGCAGGTATCAATAGTTTAAACATGAAACAATTGCCATGATTTTCGTCTACGGCCACACTACGTTGAATATACCGATTCTCGTCCGATCACTGAAGTTAAGCAACGTCGGGCCCGGTGAGTACTTGGATGGGAGACCGCCTGGGAATAATGGATGCCGTAGACTTTAATTTTGGATGAAGATCAGGTATCAATAGTTTAAACATAAAACAATTGCCATGATATTCGTCTCCGGCCATACTACGTTAAATACACCGGTTCTCGTCCGATCACCGAAGTTAAGCAACGTCGGGCCCGGTCAGTACTTGGATGGTAGAACCCTTGGGAATACCGGGTGCCGAAGACTTTTATTTTGGTTGAAGTGCAGGTATCAATAGTTTAAACATGAAACAATTGCTATGATATTCGTCTACGGCCACACTACGTTGAATACACCGGTTCTCGTCCGATCACCGAAGTTAAGCAACGTCGGGCCCGGTCAGTACTTGTATGGGAGACCGCCTGGGAATACTGGATGCCGTAGAATTTTATTTTGGTTGAAGAGCAGATATCAATAGTTTAAACATGAAACAATTGCTATGATATTCGTCTACGGCCACACTACGTTGAATACACCGGTTCTCGTCGGATCACCGAAGTTAAGCAACGTCGGGCACGGTCAGTACTTGGATGGGAGACCCCTTGGGAATACCGGGTGCCGTAGACTTTTATTTTGGTTGTAGAGCAGGTATCAATAGTTTAAACTTACAACAATTGCTATGATATTCGTCTACGGCCACACTACGTTGAATAAACCGGTTCTCGTCCGATCACCGAAGTTAAGCAACGTCGGGCCCGGTCAGTACTTGGATGGGAGACCGCCTGGGAATACCGGGTGCCGTAGACTTTTATTTTGGTTGAAGAGCAGGTATCAATAGTTTAAACATAAAACAATTCCCATGATATTCGTCTCCGGCCATACTACGTTGAATACACCGGTAATCGTCCGATCACCGAAGTTAAGCAACGTCGGACACGGTCAGTACTTGAACGGGAGAGCCCCTGTGAATACCGGGTGCCGTAGACTTTTTTGTTGGATGAAGAGCAGGTATCAATAGTTTAAACATAAAACAATGGCCGTGATATTCGTCTACGGCCACACTTCGTTGAATACACCGGTTCTCGTCCGATCACCGAAGTTAAGCAACGTCGGCCCCGGTCAGTACTTGGATGGGAGACTGTCTGGGAATACTGGAAGCCGTAGACTTTTATTTTGGTTGAAGAGCAGGTATCAATAGTTTAAACATGAAACAATTGCTATTATATTCGTCTACGGCCACACTACGTTGAATACACCGGTTCTCGTCGGATCACCGAAGTTAAGCAACGTCGGGACCGGTCAGTACTTAGATGGGAGACCGCCTGGGAATACCGGATGCCGTAGGCTTTTATTTTGGTTGAAGAGCAGGTATCAATTGTTTAAACATAAAACAATTGCCATGATACTCGTCTCCGGCCATACTACGTTTAATACACCGGTTCTCGTCGGATCACCGAAGTTAAGCTTCGTCGGGCCCGGTCAGTACTTGGATGGGAGACCGCATGGGAATACCGGGTGCCGTAGAGCTTTATTTTGGTTGTAGAGCAGGTATCAATAGTTTAAACTTACAACAATTGCTATGATATTCGTCTACGGCCACACTTCGTTGAATAAACCGGTTCTCGTCCGATCACCGAAGTTAAGCAACGTCGGGCCCGGTCAGTACTTGGATGGGAGACCGCCTGGGAATACCGGGTGCCGTAGACTTTTATTTTGGTTGAAGAGCAGGTATCAATAGTTTAAACATAAAACAATTCCCATGATATTCGTCTCCGGCCATACTACGTTGAATACACCGGTAATCGTCCGATCACCGAAGTTAAGCAACGTCGGACCCGGTCAGTACTTGAACGGGAGAGCCCCTGTGAATACCGGGTGCCGTAGACTTTTTTGTTGGATGAAGAGCAGGTATCAATAGTTTAAACATAAAACAATGGCCGTGATATTCGTCTACGGCCACACTTCGTTGAATACACCGGTTCTCGTCCGATCACCGAAGTTAAGCAACGTCGGCCCCGGTCAGTACTTGGATGGGAGACCGTCTGGGAATACTGGAAGCCGTAGACTTTTATTTTGGTTGAAGAGCAGGTATCAATAGTTTAAACATGAAACAATTGCTATTATATTCGTCTACGGCCACACTACGTTGAATACACCGGTTCTCGTCGGATCACCGAAGTTAAGCAACGTCGGGCCCGGTCAGTACTTAGATGGGAGACCGCCTGGGAATACCGGCTGCCGTAGGCTTTTATTTTGGTTGAAGAGCAGGTATCAATTGTTTAAACATAAAACAATTGCCATGATACTCGTCTCCGGCCATACAACGTTTAATACACCGGTTCTCGTCGGATCACCGAAGTTAAGCAACGTCGGGCCTGGTCAGTACTTGGATGGGAGTCCGCATGGGAATACCGGGTGCCGTAGACTTTTATCTTGGTTGAAGAGCAGGTATCAATAGTTTTAAGCATAAAACAATTGCCATGATATTCGTCTCCGGCCATACTACGTTGAATACACCGGTAATCGTCCGATCACCGAAGTTAAGCAACGTCGGGCCCGGTCAGTACTTGGATGGGAGACCCCTTGGGAATACCGGGTGCCGTAGACTTTTATTTTGGTTGTAGAGCAGGTATCAATAGTTTAAACTTACAACAATTGCTATGATATTCGTCTACGGCCACACAACGTTGAATACAGCGTTTCTCGTCCGATCGATGAAGTTAAGCTTCGTCGGGCCCGGTCAGTACTTGGATGAGAGACCGGCTGGGAATACCGGGTGCCGTAGACTTTTATTTTGGATGAAGAGCAGGTATCAAGAGTGTTGCATTCCCCACTTTCGTGGGTCAACAAATAATAGTCGGACACAAACTTTGTTGTGACAATCTCAATCAATGGGGTTGGTTTATTATTAACATCACTATTTAACAATAATAACAGGCACTAGTAACATGTATGACAGGAGTGGTAGCGTATAGGTACATGTCAATAGTTAAACTTATATAATTGTGCTAAGTTCCGAATAGGGTGTACGAATACCAACTATTGGGTACAGTCAGTGGGGACCATCGTTCGTTAATGCGGCTGTCAACTCGGCATACGGTACGGGCACTGCTATACCGAGAGACGGGCGGCTGGTCGGTCTCTACGACGGGGACCACCGGGGCTTGACTACACCGGGTGTCTGTACGGGGCCAGAGTGTGTATCAGACCGCATAGCTACATGTAGGTGAACCAATGGCCATATCGACGCCCTGCACCATTGGTTTAACGAACGAGGCACTGCACTGTAATAGTTCGGTATATCGCACTGTCATGGATCGGATCGAGTCGCATAGATTTCATTCGGAACCGCACTTCTCGCTGAGATCAGGAAATCTTTGGCCTAGGAATGAATAAAACATAAGCCTACTTTAGCGTCTTAGCCAATGAGAAGCTTGGCTTCCGCGTCTAAGGGTAGAAACGTGCAAAATTGGGGTATACAACAGGTCCTTGTTCCATATAAGGTAAGGTATTTGACGAAAGTGAAGTGATCGACAACTTAGAAAGGAGGGCGTGTTCAAGGGAAAATGCTTACTGGGCATGTTAAGCTATTTGCTTGGATGCTAGCTATTACTGCATGAGGGGAACAGCGGCTGTGCTTGGGTTAGGGAACACTACACGCGGGCCACGGCTAATGACTGAGCGGGTCAGTCACGGTGACTGTTTGGCCGTGGTTCACCCACGAACCGTGTTCGGTGTGAAGGGTGGACTCGAGGAAAGTATTCGGAAAATAGACTAAGTCCAAAGGACGGCTCCAAGCCACGTGGCGGAGGGTGTGCACGCACAGGGCCTCTCGCTGGTGTTGCATTATGTATGAGCAAAAAGTAGCGTCCTTGTATGGATTGCATATTCATAGCGGACAATCGAGGTCCGGGAAACAACCCTGGGACTTAGACTGCTTGAAATTGCATCGTCAGCAAAATATTGGAAGTGGAAGAAGTGAACTATAAGGGGTGCTAATATTTATCAAAATCAAAGGGTAAGATTCGTAACAATAGTTTAAACATAAAACAATGGCCGTGATATTCGTCTACGGCCACACTACGTTGAATACACCGGTTCTCGTCCGATCACCGAAGTTAAGCAACGTCGGGCCCGGTCAGTACTTGGATGGGAGACCCCTTGGGAATACCGGGTGCCGTAGACTTTTATTTTGGTTGTAGAGCAGGTATCAATAGTTTAAACTTACAACAATTGCTATGATATTCGTCTACGGCCACACAACGTTGAATACAGCGTTTCTCGTCCGATCGATGAAGTTAAGCTTCGTCGGGCCCGGTCAGTACTTGGATGGGAGACCGGCTGGGAATACCGGGTGCCGTAGAGTTTTATTTTGGTTGTAGAGCAGGTATCAATAGTTTAAACTTACAACAATTGCTATGATATTCGTCTACGGCCACACTACGTTGAATACTCCGGTTCTCGTCCAATCACTGAAGTTAAGCATCGTCGGGCCCGGTCAGTACTTGGATGGGAGACCGCATGGGAATACCGGGTGCCGTAGACTTTTATTTTAGTTGAAGAGCACGTATCAATAGTTTAAACTTAAAACAAATGCTATGATATTCGTCTACGGCCACACTACGTTGAATGCACCTGTTCTCGTCTGATCACTGAAGTTAAGCTTTGTCGGGGTTAGGGAGCACTACACGCGGGCCACGGCTAATGACTGAGCGGGTCAGTCACGGTGACTGTTTGGCCGTGGTTCACCCACGAACCGTGTTCGGTGTGAAGGAGTGGACTCCGAGGAAAGTATTCGGAAAATAGACTAAGTCCAAAGGACGGCTCCAAGCCACGTGGCGGGAGGGTGTGGCACGCACACAGGGCTCTCGCTGGTGTTGCATTATGCATGAGCAAAAGTAGCGTCCTTGTATGGATTGCATATTCATAGCGGACAATCGAGGGTCCGGGGAAACAACCCTGGGACTTAGACTGCTTGAAATTGCATCGTCAGCAAAATATTGGAAGTGGAAGAAGTGAACTATAAGGGGTGCTAATATTTATCAAAATCAAAGGGTAAGATTCGTAACACTATTCCCCCTGTAGTTTCAAAACGTCCTCGTTTTGCGTTAACATGGAAATAGGTTAAAATCATCAAGAAAACAATAACAATATTACTGTTCATAAAATCTAAAGTTCATAGATGATCACATGGTGAATCAGCTACGCGATGTCGTGCTGATGAAAACAAAAGTCATAGAGTTCATTCGACGAGGCATAATCTTAGAGTTCAAAATGGTTCATCAAGTGTCACTTTTGTAGTTTTGGTCTACGAACTACATAAAAAACGTCTAGGCAATTAATTATGTAATTAAATCGATAATCTACTACGGAAAACTTAACCCTTTCAATACCAACAGATATTTGTCACTAATGCATTGGTTACCACACTGTTGTCAGTGAAATGACTCTCTTGTTTACCAGAGGTATTTTTACTAAGTTTGTGTGTTTAGCGCCCTCGCATGACAATGGATTGAAAGGCAGTTATTAGTCTTTCAGGTGATATGAAATACTGTATGGGCAGGGTCACAGAAGAGTACTTTTACAAGCAACTTAGAGGCAACTAATGGTACTGCAGGCTAACAAAATGCTCGGGATGCACATTTTTCTGACAGTGTAAAAACATTACAATGAAAAAGAAGCGAATATATAAATGTTAGTATTTTATTGTCTTGCAGATTGCCTGGAACTGATTGCCTGTGCATTGACTCATGTGACACTGCCTCTTTCAATGTCCATTAAAAGAAGTGTACAATAACAGATAAATAGTACAATTATCATGGCCAATATATGAAATCAGTAATTAATATGTGCACATATAAGAGCTGTCAAATCACTTCAAGTTGGATGGAGTTACAAGTGTGCAACTCCCTCCCCCCCCCCGCTTCAGTGTTGTGTTGGGTTGGGGGTGGGACCAACATTGAAGAGGGGGAAGGGGGGGGCAAAGATGCAAGGGAATGAACTTGAATCATTGGCTGTGAAATTTCTCGAAGCATATGGCACTACACATTGGCTTATTACAATGTTTACATATCATACGAGTTTGTCTTCTCAAACTTTGTACAGCTGTGCTTCTCCCGACGTTTCTCGTAAAGGTCTGGCCGATAAAGTTGTTACTGCGTTTGAAACATGTGGCATCGCACGGGTACATGTACTTCAATGGGCGTGTTCTCAAGAATTTCACACCGATTGCGGGCTGCATCATCACATGTCGTTGAAACTTGACAGAACTCAGCGGTGGTTAACGGTTCGTAATTATTTAGCTCACCACAACTATTACAGTGCATGGAAATATGTCACTAAAACTGATCAAGCGTACATACAGTCCCAGGGCCATCCAGATTTAACCACTGATCGTTTGCACCCCTCACTAATGTTGCATCTAAGGCTGTTGTCCAGGCCACTCACATGGGTAAATTCAGGGCTGTTAATGGAGGGCGAGTTGGGTTTGCAGTGTTTACATATCATACGAGTGCGTCCAACATTGAAGAGGGGTGGAGAGGGAGGGCAGAGGGTGCAAGGAATGAACTTGAATCATTGGCTGTGAAATTTCTCGAAGCATGGCACTACACACATTGGCTTATGACAATGTTTACATATCATACGAGTTTGTCTTCTCTTAAACTTTTGTACTGCATACAACACAGTTCCGTTTCTTGCGACTGCGTCCAGGAAAGTGTGGATGTTGACTTGAAGGCCTGGAACTCGCGAGTTGATTTGCATGCTGTGCTGGGTTATACTTCCAGGTGGAAAGGAGACCCTCTATCACCTTCACCCGGAATTCCAAACCTGACAAGCGACTGTTTGTAGGGATGCTATTGTAGACGATAGTAGCATTCAATAAACAAATGTCTAGCATGGTGACGAATAATCTTTTCCACCATTTTAGTGTTCGGTGATTGTGCGTATAATATTTGCATAATTGGCCTGCTAGATCACACCCTCCCATGTATTTATTATAATCATTGACTATGGATGTTTTGTTTTGCTCACGATATCCAGTCGAACTCTTCCTGCTGCGAATCTGTTTTGTGGTGACACTGCAATCACCATAGTTTGTCAGGAGAGTGACACGCTTCGTATCCTGCCATACGACGCATAGTTGGCCTGCTTTTTGATAAAACTGGGGATCAGCATCTCTTGTCATGTGGTGTTTTGGGGTTTGCAAAATCTGAATGCTCGTGTGGTGTATCGCACAGTTCCACAAGCTCCAAATCCTAGCTGTGACAACTTGGATACCAGAGCCGGACTATTGAACCAATTATCCATATAGATGCAATGTCCCTTATGTTCTAGTCCTTTCAGTAGATTCAAGACTATTTTGCCTTGTGCGGGAAGATTGGGTGGATGGTGCGTTACAGCATAAGCAATGGTGGTTTTACTTGGTGGCGACATGGGCTGAGACCCCGTGAACAAGCTCCATGCAAAAGTGTACCGGTTTCCGACTCGTTCAAAGAAAAGTATTTCAATCCCCATTTGGCAGCCTTTCGTGGCATGTACTGTTTGAAGCCGATTCGTCCATTGAATTTTACCATAGTCTCGTCCGGTGAGAGGTTTCTTCCAGGCTTATAGATCCGAAGAAAGGATGGCAGTACAATGTCCAGTAGAGGGCGAACTTTGAAAAGTTTGTCAGGGGGGGATTATTTTGTCTTCAGCTTGGTTGTTGGCGAGGTGCAAAAATCGAAGGATTGCCGTGAATCTATTACGAGCCATGGTCGACGAATACAGGGGACTTCGCAGGACTTCGGACGTGGACCAATGCATGCTGTATCGGGGTCTTTTGTTGATGCCCATGGATAGAAGTAATGCGACGAAAGCCATCATTTCGGGAACATTTGTCGGAGTCCAAGCACTAGGCGGATTGGCTGTGTCTGCAGACAAAGTTTGGGCTGCATAACGATTGGTCTCTTCTACCATCAATTCCCATACTGCTTGACAAATGTACAGTTGCAAGATTTGGAGGGGTGAGAACTTACTGTAATCTTGAGTACAACCGGTGTATTCTGTAAATTGCACGGGCGGTCGCTTACGCTTATAGTCCGGGGCACTTGCTGCACGCCATCCAGACCGGAAAATTCTGCTTTTTCCGATGAAGATGATGAGGTTGGGATATGCTCCTCATCACTGTCTTCCGACGTAGGTGGGGAAGATTCGTCTGAGGACATGTCAGACCCGCTATCAGCAAAGATTTCTTCCAAAATATGTTCTCTCTCATCGTCGTCCATGTCTGATCGTGAAGGGACGCGTTGTGGTAACTATTTAAACCCACGCGCGCGTGCCTTTTGTAACCGCACTGCCAAAAGAGGGCGCTGTTGACATAGTGATTACCACCAAGATGGCCATAGTGCCATTTGGCACTGCGGGGACCAAGGGACCTGCACTTTTGTGTGCCAAAAATACTCCATGGTATCCAACTGGAATGTAACTTTGAGCCAATTTGGCACAATGGGATTGAAAGGGTTAAACTGAACACGTATTCTCATATACAGTTACATGCATGTACCGTGTACACATGTACAATTACAGTTCAGACGCTGTCGCGTGGCATCTCCTAGCTAGACTCCTATACAGTCATATCAGATTACAACCGCACACATTCTTGTAGAGTGTACAGTCGGGGTTGCAAATTTATGAATGAATGGGTCGCCACTGCTCTGCTCTGTTTGTTTACTACGAGTTCCTTGACCTAAAGAGTTCAAATATGCAATCAGTATCATTGAATGTAGATAAGTAAGAAACCTGTCTGTTGTGCGCGTTGTACGTTGGCTTCTTCTTGTGGGAGGGCAATGTTCGATGGTACCGTGGATGACGGGGGCGATGGGTCATTCTTGGGTGGTTGGGAGGGAATCATCAGAACTCGTACTGATGGTCTGGGGATCGCGTGTGTCAGGGATATGGACGGCTGGGTCCACTGCTTGACGTTTCTGTCAAAAGTTTTTGCATGTCAGCCTTCATTCATGGTGGCACATCGTCGCTGAAGTATCGTTTTAAACGATAATGATGTAAAACTTTGGTTCCCTCTCTGTTTATAACGGAGTACAAAGAGTAAATCGCTTAGTGTTCGTTCAATGATGCAAGGTCCTATCCATTTAACCTTTTTCAGTTTTGGGAAAGACCCGTCGTCTTGGTGCTGTCCATAAAATACACAAGAGCACCAACTGCGTAGTTGTGATGTGAAATTCTTGTGTCGTGGTCTCTTTCTGTCGTTGACTGGCTTGACCAAGGTGTTCACGGACTATATGATGGACCTTGGTCATCCTCTCTTTCAGTGCAATGACGTACTCACACTCATTTGGGGATGGACATCATCTTGGGGTGGGCCACCAAACATTAAGTCGATGGGCGCGTGAGTCTGCATGACCAAGCATAAGCATATTCGGGGAGTAACCAGTCGTCTCGTGCTGGCAACTTCTATATGCTGATGTTAGAAGAGGGAGATGAATGTCCCCGTTTCTTTGGTTATCATCAACGTAAGCTGAAATCATGTTCACAAGGACTTGGTTAAATTTTTCAGCTTGGCCGTTGGCCGATGGATGATAGGGCGATGTTCGTGTTTTGTTTATCTCTAACAGCTTACAAACGGAACGGAACAAATTAGATTCATAGTTTCTGCCTTGGTCTGAATGTAGATCAAGGGGGACACCAAATCGTGAGATAAATTCATAGACTATTTTGTGGGCAACTGTCTCTGCTGTCTGGTCAGGGATGGCATAGGCTTCCATCCATTTCGAGAACTGGTCACCAACGAGCAAGATGTATCGATTACCCTGCTCACTAATTGGTAAGGGGCCAAGGATATCGGTTACCAGTCTATCCATGGGTGCGCCAACTCTATAGTCTTGAAGGGGGGCTCGTGGTGTTTTGTGTGGCCGCTTCCGGGCACCACACTTTGCATTTTCTTATCCAATTCCGGACTGATTCTTTCAGCCGGTACCAGTAGAAATTGCGTTTTGTCTTGTGAACAGTTTCTTTACACCGAGGTGGGCGGATGTCACAGCATCATGCGTTGCTCATAAGATGGTGTCTTGCAGCTCTTTTGGTACCACAAGCTGCAAAGTATGATTGAGTTTTGTCCGTAGTTACCCATCTCTTGTAGAGGGACACCGTTTCGGACGATAAGTTGTTGCCATAACAACCAGAGTTTTCGGGTTGCTGGACTTTGACTGGCGGCCAAGTCTCTTCCCTGGCCGCTGGAGGATTTATCTAACCAATCCAATATTACGCCAATATCTGGATCAGTTCTCTGCATTTGGCGATTTCGTCAGAGGAGTAAACCGTTCACCCAAGGTGTGTCTTGGTTGCTGACCAGCATTTGAACCGGCATCGTCGTGCATGAGATTACATGTACGTTGAACAAGTCACTATCGTGGATTTTGGTCTTTGGGTGAAGGGATAGTTTCTGCCAGTTGCGGCCCGGTACTAAAACCGGCTAAGGCGCCCTTGTCGGGGGCGCAGGGCGTGTTACAGTTCATGTCACTTCGCTCTGGTTCATCCTGTTTATCACCGTTAACATTGCTAGTTTCGGAGGAGTTTTCTGCTGACTTTGACATCACATCTTGTTGCAATATCCCTGGCGAGGCGTTGGACAATACGGCTTGTCCGGGAGTTTCTCCAGCTGTGTTTGCAAAACAGCCGACGGGAGTCGATACCCACATGTCGTTGATAATTGTACCGCACGAGCGCCAAATACAGTTGCCGAGTTTGCAAATAACACCAAAGAGGAGTGTTACCACTGTTGCCATCAGTATGAGAACTGTCGCGAAGGGGATAGGCTGAACTTTTTCCAGTCCTTCAGATAAAAGTTCGGGACCTGGGACGTAACAAGTCAAAACATCCTGGGAGTCTTCATTGCATGAAGATTTGACAATATCGGGAGTGTTCTGAGGGGATTCTACCTTGTCTGCAGAGGTAGCATGAATTCGTCTGGTCGATAGGGGGATTACGTCGTCAACTTTGTTGAAATCGGACCACAGTTCACTCTTAGTGACACACTTGTCACAACCACCACAAGGTAGTTCAGTGAGGATGGTTCTACTGTCGTAGCACGGGCACCCTAGAGAGGGCATCTGCATTGCCATGTTTCTTTCCTGCACGGTGTTCAATCTTAAAGTCAAACTGGGCCATAATCTCTAGCCATCGAGCCATTTGATCAACTGGATCTTTGAATGTCATTATCCATCTCAAAGCACTCTGGTCTGTGCGAATCAGGAACTGCTTGCCAAGCAAGTAGTGCCTAAAATATTGTACAAACGTAACAATAGCGAGTAGTTCACGTCTCGTCGTACAGTATCGCCGTTGAGGTTTGGTCATCGACCGGCTAGCATACGCTATCGGTCGCTCTTCTTCTTTCTGTGTTCGTTCGCACCACTGAATTTGTGACAGGGGTGGCACCGATACCGGTATCCGATGCATCAGTATCGATAATGAAAAGTCCGTCGTTGTCGGGCACATAAGTTCATCACCTGTCAGTGCGGCTTTCAATGTTTCGAACGCGGTTTGACAGTCAGGGGTCCACTTAAATATCTGTCCGGCCTCTAACAGACGATTTAAGGGACTGGCTATCGTCGAGAACTTCGCTATAAATCGACGATAGTAAGAACATAGTCCAAGAAACGAGCGTACATCAGTGATATTCTTAGGTGTCGGCCAGTCTTGAATTGCAGCAACCTTGCTGGGATCTGGTTTAACACCATCCTGGGTTATGGTGTGACCCAGAAAAAGAACTTCATCACGGAAGAGCTCACACTTGCTCGGTTTTTAGTTTCAACCCGGCGTTTCCGAACCGTTTCAAAACTTCTTCAATACGCTGTATGTGCTCTTGAAATGTTGAGGATATGATGATGACGTCATCAAGATATATCAGCAAGGTTTTCCACTGTAACCCTTTAAGCACAAGTTCCATGCAACGCTCGAACGTGCTCGGCGCGTTACAAAGTCCAAATGGCATAGTGATGTATTCGTATAGGCCACTACGGGTCACGAATGCGGTTTTAGGACAGTCTTCCTCTTTCATCTTAATCTGCCAGTAGCCTGACTGCAGATCAAGGGTGCTGAAAATCTTGGCTCCACTGAGGCAATCTAGACAGTCATCAATCCGTGGTAACGGGTATGCGTCACGGGCGTTACGTTATTTAACTTTTCGGTAATCGACATGGGCGTGTCGTGCCATCTTTCTTTCGCACAAAACCATTGGTGAAGCCCAGAGGATGTTGATTCTTGTATCACCCCCTGCCTTCAGTTGGCTTTCCAGTATTTTCTCTTCATCGCCCTGAAATGCTTTTGGGGGGCGTCTGGGCGGCTGACGTATGGGGCGAGTGTCACCAGTGTCAATAGCGTGCTCCACTATTGCTGTTCGGCCCAAGTCCTCAGCGGACTTTGAGAAAGTGTTCACATGCCTTGTCAAAAGTTCCGCCAATGATTTTTATTGAGGAGAGGAGAGATTTTTAACTCCTCTCATAGAGTTTTTCGAGGTTCTCGGACCCATTTTTCAGGGCATCACGGGGTTTGGGGCGTTGGGTGCGACTGAGGATGAAGGTTTGCACGCACGTACTCTGCATACGCGCGTCGCTCGATAGAGATGATCTGTTTCGCGGTTCTCTTGTTCGTCTATAGAGTTCAACTGTGTCAATCTCGTGCAGGTGTCCAATGACTGTACCTGCCCGGAGTTCAATGTATTCTCTGGTGATGTGTTCATGAGCCGGACAGGTATACCGATATCTTGCCGCCTGGGGTCAACGAGGGAGCTGCCGACCACGATATTGTGATCAATGTTCTTATTAACTGCTGCTTCTACCACAGCAAAGTTCGAGCTGAGTTTATGATATCGGCTACGCCTTCTGCAATCCATTCACTGCAGGCTGGTACGGTGGTGTTTTCTTTCAATGAAATTGTCATTACACATGGAGGTGAACCCTTGACCGTCCACTGAACCCCAAGTGCCAGCAATACGGTATGCCGCCGTGTGCCTCAAGTATGCAGTCAAAGAAATACAAAAGTCATAGCCGATGATTCCTTCCATCCTTAATGGGGGCAACAAACGCGTCCCACTGGAATTGTTGTTCGCCCAATACTAATGTCCATAATTGGTGGCAATAACATCGACTTCAATAAGTTCATTGTTCGCAGTTTCCAGTTTTACACATTCATGTGGGACTTAAGTTGAGGGCGTTTTTCGGCGGTATCATGCTGAAAAGCGCTGAGGAAATACTGGTCACTGCCGCCCCTGTGTCTACTAAAAGTTCGGTATTTAAACCGCAAGTTTGCACTTGTAAAAATGCAGACAGACATGCCTGAAAATGGCTGCCTGCCCATTCGGATAATGGTGTGTTCACACGGGGTTTTGGACCGATGCCAGGCCGGACGGCACGGTCCTTCTTCTAGTTTTCCGCCTGTGGGGTTGGGTGGCAGTCGACTCTTTCTTTTGCCGCGTGTTGGGGGCAACTATTGGCAAAGTGGCCGAGTTCGCTACAGTTATGCGCAGTTCACATTGGTCGCCTTTGACTGTGCACTATTCTTATTTTGGAATCAGGGCATTGTTTCTGCCGATTGAACGATTGTCTTTAATTAATCGAACTATTCCGGTTAGTCGGCGATCGATATTCTCTGTGAACTGGACATTTGTTTTTTGAACATAACAGGTCGGTCTCTGTTACTGGGGCTTTGGAGGATGGGGCTTGGTTTGCGGCTTGGACGGCATGGACACGGAGGGAATTTTTAGCCGGGTTTACGCTTTCCCGCAAACTCAGTAAATTTTCCACGGCCGTCCTCGCCTCCTCTAATATCTTTGGGTTTGTCATTCCAATGGACACTACAGTTTGTTGGTCAGGGAGCCCCTTGAGAAAATGACGGAGGGCGATACTTTCTTGTGTGTCAGCATCTGCTGTAGGATACACGCGCATCACTAGACGGCGTATGTCTGCAACATACTCGGTCAGGCTATCTTTGGGTAGAAATTTCTTGCTTTCGAGCATAGACAGCCAAGTGTTCTGGGGGAGGCGTTCGGCAAACCGGCTTTCCAGAGCGGCGACTAGTTTGTCGAAGTCCTCAATGGTGGATGGGTCAAGTTGTTGGAAGAAAAATTCAGCAGCTTTCCCTTTAAGGCTGCTGACGAGGCGAACCTTCTTTTCCGCTGCAGACCATCCGCAGACCTCTGCTAGGCTCATGAAGGCGGCTTAGAATCCTTCCCATGCCACTGTACTGTTGAATTCACCTTACCTTTTACCGGCAAGGGAACAAACATTTTCTTGGATGTGGGCACGGGTGCTGGTGAAACTGGTTTGTCTAAAGTTCATTCACGATGTTCTTGACTGCGGAACTTGAAAAATGGGGGTCTGGGTGTGGGGAGTCATCGGTGAGCGCCGGTGATTTGTCGGATTGAGACGAGGTGTCCCAGGCAGAGGGCGCACTCGACTTGGTCAGTGCTGCTGCCCTTTGCTCGGCCTCCACTGCACGTTTCTCTGCTTGCTTTAGCTCTTCTCTGAGGGTCTCCAGCTGGGTTTCGTCACTGCCTAGTGACACAGACGCAAATGACGTTTCGAGGTCGCCGGCTTCTGCTGAGGCACTTAGCCAACGGGATTTACGAAACTTTTTAGGCATGTTGTTTTTGGGTACACTTTACTGGAAATGGAGACTAGAAGGTCATAGACTATTGTTCATTGATACGTGCAGTGAAGACGGTGGTGCTTATTCTAACACTAATAACAGACTGGCTAACATTGGCATTATGGTCGTGCCGGGGTTTAAATATAACTATAAGGGTTCATAGAAGTGTTCATAAAAGTTCTCATATCGATAAATTGTTAAAAGTTTGTATCCCACCGCTAGCCCACCAGTGTTGCATTCCCCACTTTCGTGGGTCAACAAATAATAGTCGGACACAAACTTTGTTGTGACAATCTCAATCAATGGGGTTGGTTTATTATTAACATCACTATTTAACAATAATAACAGGCACTAGTAACATGTATGACAGGAGTGGTAGCGTATAGGTACATGTCAATAGTTAAACTTATATACTTGTGCTAAGTTCCGAATAGGGTGTACGAATACCAACTATTGGGTACAGTGGGGACCATCGTTCGTTCATGCGGCTGTCAACTCGGCATACGGTACGGGCACTGCTATACGGAGAGACGGGCGGCTGGTCGGTCTCTACGACGGGGACCACCGGGGCTTGACTACACCGGGTGTCTGTACGGGGCCAGAGTGTGTATCAGACCGCATAGCTACATGTGGGTGAACCAGTGGCCATATCGACGCCCTGCACCATTGGTTTAACGAACGAGGCACTGCACTGTAATAGTTCGGTATATCGCACTGTCATGGATCGGATCGAGTCGCATAGATTTCATTCGGAATCGCACTTCTCGCTGAGATCAGGAAATATTGGGGATTATATAGAAATCTGGGGCCTAGGAATGAATAAAACATAAGCCGACTTTAGCGTCTTAGCCAATGAGAAGCTTGGCTTCCGCGTCTCAGGGTAGAAACGTGTGCAAAATCGGGGTATACAACAGGTCCTTGTTCCATATAAGGTAAGGTATTTGACGAAATTAAAGTGATCGACAACTTAGAAAAAGGAGGGCGTGTTCAACCAAGGGGAAAATGCTTACTGGGCATGTTAAGCTATTTGCTTGGATGCTAAGCTATTACTGCATGAGGAACAGGCTGTGCTTGGGTTGGGGAGCACTACACGCGGGCCACGGCTAATGACTGAGCAGGTCCAGTTATCACGGTTTGGCCGTGGTTCACCCACGAACCGTGTTCAGTGTGAAGGGTGGACTCCGAGGAAAGTATTCGGAAAATAGACTAAGTCCAAAGGACGGCTCCAAGCCACGTGGCGGGAGGTGTGGCACGCACAGGCTCTCCTGGTGTTGCATTATGCATGAGCAAAGTAGCGTCCTTGTATGGATTGCATATTCATAGCGGACAATCGGTCCGGAAACAACCCTGGGACTTAGACTGCTTGAAATTGCATCGTCAAAATATTGGAAGTGGAAGAAGTGAACTATAAAGGGGGTGCTAATATTTATCAAAATCAAAGGGTAAGATTCGTAACAATAGTTTAAAAAATAAAAACAATGGCCGTGATGTTCGTCACGGCCACACTACGTTGAATACACCGGTTCTCGTCCGATCACCGAGTTGGCAACGTCGGGCCCGGTCAGGCCCGGGTGGGAGACCCCTTGGGAATACCGGGTGCCGTAGACTTTATTTTGGTTGTAGAGCAGGTATCAAGTTTAAACTTACAACAATTGCTATGATATTCGTCTACGGCCACACAACGTTGAATACAGCGTTTCTCGTCCGATCGATGAAGTTAAGCTTCGTCGGGCCCGGCCAGTACTTGGATGGGAGACCGGCTGGGAATACCGGGTGCCGTAGAGTTTTATTTTGGTTGTAGAGCAGGTATCAATGGTTTAAACTTACAACAATTGCTACGATATTCGTCTACGGCCACACTACGTTGAATGCACCTGTTCTCGTCTGATCACTGAAGTTAAGCTTTGTCGGGCCCGGTCAGTACTTGGATGGTAGACCGCATGGGAATACCGGTTGCCGTAGACTTTTATTTTGGTTGAAGAGCAGGTATCAATAGTTTAAACATGAAACAATTGCTATGATATTCGTCTACGGCCACATTACGTTGAATACACCGGTTCTCGTCCGATCACCGAAGTTAAGCAACATCGGGCCCGGTCAGTACTTGGCTGGGAGACCGCCTGGGAATACCGGGTGCCGTAGACTTTTATTTTGGATGAAGAGCAGGTATCAATAGTTTAAACATAAAACAATGGCCGTGATATTCGTCTACGGCCACACTACGTTGAATACACCGGTTCTGGTCCGATCACCGAAGTTAAGCAACGTCGGGCCCGGTCAGTACTTGGATGGGAGACCGCCTGGGAATACTGGAAGCCTTAGACTTTTATTTTGGTTGTTGAGCAGGTATCAATAGTTTAAACATGAAACAATTGCTATGATATTCGTCTACGGCTACACTACGTTGAATACACCGGTTCTCGTCGGATCACCGAAGTTAAGCAACGTCGGGCCTGGTCAGTACTTGGATGGGAGTCCGCATGGGAATATCGGGTGCCGTAGAATTTTATTTTGGTTGAAGAGCAGGTATCAATATTTTAAACTTAAAACAATTTCTATGATATTCGTCTACGGCCACACTACGTTGAATCGCGGTTCTAGTCCGATCACCGAAGTTAAGCAACGTCGGTCCCGGTCAGTACTTGGATGGGAGACCCCCTGGGAATACCGGGTGCCGTAGACTTTTATTTTGGTTGAAGAGCAGGTATCAATAGTTTAAACATAAAACAATTGCCATTATACTCGTCTCCGGCCATACTACGTTGAATACACCGGTTCTCGTCGGATCACCGAAGTTAAGCAACGTCGGGCCTGGTCAGTACTTGGATGGGAGTCCGCATGGGAATACCGGGTGCCGTAGAACTTTATTTTGGTTGAAGAGCAGGTATCAATATTTTAAACTTAAAACAATTTCTATGATATTCGTCTACGGCCACACTACGTTGAATACACCGGTTCTAGTCCGATCACCGAAGTTAAGCAACGTCGGTCCCGGTCAGTACTTGGATGGGAGACCGCCTGGGAATACCGGGTGCCGTAGAGTTTTATTTTGGTTGAAGAGCAGGTATCAATAGTTTTAAACATAAAACAATTGCCATGATATTCGTCTCCGGCCATACTACGTTGAATAGACCGGTAATAGTCCGATCACCGCAGTTAAGAACGTCTGGCCCGGTCAGTGCTTGGATGGGAGACCCCTTGGGAATACCGGGTGAAGTAGAGTGTTATTGTGGATGAAGAGCAGGTATGAATAGTTTAAACATAAAACATTGGCCGTGATATTCTTCTACGGCCACACTACGTTGAATACACCGGTTCTCGTCCGATCACCGAAGTTAAGCAACGTCGGGCCCGGTCAGTACTTGGATGGGAGACCCCTTGGGAATACCGGCTGTGCCGTAAAGACTTTTTATTTTGGTTGTAGAGCAGGTATCAATAGTTTAAACTTTACAACCACCGTTGCTATGATATTCGTCTACGGCCACATTACCACGTTGAATACAGCGTTTCTCGTCCGATCGATGAAGTTAAGCTTCGTCGTCGGCCCCGGTCAATGGGTAGTTGGATGGGAGACCGCATGGGAATACTGGTGCGAGGACTTTTATTTTAGTTGAAGAGCGCAGCCGTATCAAATAGTTTAAACTTAAACCGATAAATGCTATGATATTCGTGCTACGGCCATTAACTACGTTGAATACTCCTGTTCTCGTCCGATCACCGAAATTAAGCATCGTCGGGCCCGGTCAGGTACTGGATGGGAGACCGCTGGGAATACCGGGTGCGTAGACTTTATATTTTAGTTGAAGAGCACGTATCAATAGTTTAAACATGAAACAATGTTATATTTTCGTCGCTCACGGCCACACTACTGGCTGTTGAATACACCGGTTCTCCTCGTCCGATCACCGAAGTTAAGCAAACGTCGGGCCGGTCAGTACTGGATGGGAGGCCGCCTGGGGAATACCGGGTGCCGTAGACTTTATTTTGGTTGAAGAGCAGGTATCAATAGTTTAAACAGAAACACCGTTGCTATGATATTCGGTTCACGCCACACACTACGCGTTGAATGTTACACCGGTTCTCGTCCGGATCACCGAAAGTTAAGCAACGTCGGGCCCGGTCAGTACTTGGATGAGACCGCCTGGGAATACCGGGTGCCGTGGACTTTTATTATTTGGTTGAAGAGCAGGTATCAATAGTTAAACACATAAAACACCATTGCCATTATATTCGTCTCCGGCCATAACTATTGAATACACCGGTAATCGTCCGATCACCGAAGTTACACAACGTTGGGCCCACAAAGTACTTGGATGGGAGAGCTCCTATGAATACCGGGTGCCGTAGACTTTTTTTTTTTTTGGATGAAGAGCAGAGTATCAATAGTTTGAAACATAAACAAAGAGCGTGATATTCGTCTGTAATACACACTGCGTTGAATACACACGGTTTTCGTCCGATCACCGAAGTTAAACAATGTCGGGCTATCCGTCGTCATACTTCGATGGGGAGACCGCCTGGGAGTACTGGATGACGTAGACTTTATTTTGGTTGAAGAGCAGGTATCAATAATTTAAACATGGAAACAATTCGCCATGATTTTCGTCTACACGGCCACACTACGTTGAATACACCGGTTCTAGTCCGATCACCGAAGTTAAGCAACGTCGGTCCCGGCTCGCTGAAGTACTCTGGATGGAGACCCCTGGGAATACCGGGTGCCGTAGACTTTTATTTTGGTTGAAAGAGCAGAGTGAAAATCAATAGTTTAAACATAAAACACCATTGCCATTATACTCGTCTCCGGCCATACTACGTTGAATACACCGGTACTCGTCCGATCACCGAAGTTAAGCAACGTCGGGCCTGGTCAGTACTTTGGATGGGAGTCCGTACATGGGAATACCCGGGTGCCGTAGAACTTTATTTTGGTTGAAGAGCAGTGTATCAATATTTTAAACTTAAAACAATTTCTCATGATTTTCTGTCTACGGCACACCACGTTGAATACACCGGTTCTAGTCCGATCACCGAAGTTAAGCAACGTCGGTCCTGGTCAGTACTTGGATGGGAGACCGCCTGGGAATACCGGGTGCCGTAGAGTTTTATTTTGGTTGAAGAGCAGGTATCAATAGTTTTAAACATAAAACAATTGCCATGATATTCGTCTCCGGCCATACTACGTTGAATAGACCGGTAATAGTCCGATCACCGAAGTTAAGAACGTCGGGCCCGGTCAGTGCTTGGATGGGAGACCCCTTGGGAATACCGGGTGCCGTAGACTTTTATTTTGGATGAAGAGCAGGTATGAATAGTTTAAACATAAAACATTGGCCGTGATATTCTTCTACGGCCACACTACGTTGAATACACCGGTTCTCGTCCGATCACCGAAGTTAAGCAACGTCGGGCCCGGTCAGTACTTGGATGGGAGACCCCTTGGGAATACCGGTTGCCGTAGACTTTTATTTTGGTTGTAGAGCAGGTATCAATAGTTTAAACTTACAACAATTGCTATGATATTCGTCTACGGGCACACACTACGTTGAATATACAGCGTTTCTCGTCCGATCGATGAAGTTAAGCTTCGTCGGGCCCGGTCAGTACTTGGATGGGAGACCGCATGGGAATACCGGATGCGGTAGACTTTTATTTTAGTTGAAGAGCACGTATAAATAGTTTAAACTTAAAACAAATGCTATGATATTCGTCTACGGCCACACTACGTTGAATACTCCTGTTCTCGTCCAATCACTGAAGTAAAGCATCGTCGGGCCCGGTCCAGTACTTGGATGGGAGTCCGCATGGGGAACAATACCGTGCGTGCAGTAGACTTTATTTTAGTTGAAGAGCACGTATCAATAGTTTAAACATGAAACAATTGCGCATTATTTTCGTCTACGGGCCACACTACGTTGAATACACCGGTTCTCGTCCGATCACCGAAGTTAAGCAACGTCAGAACCCGGTCAGTACTTGGATGGGAGACCGCCTGGGAATACCGGGTGCCGTAGACTTTTATTTGCTGAGTTGAAGAGCAGGTATCAATAGTTTCAAACATGAAACAATTGCTATGATATTCGTCTGTTAGCCACGGGCCACAATACCTACGTTGAATACACCGGTTCTCGTCCGATCACCGAAGTTAAGCAGAACGCGTCGGGCCCGGTCTGTACTTGGATGGGGAGACCGCCTGGGAAATACCGGGTGCCGTGGACTTTTATTTTGGTTGAAGAGCAGGTATCAATAGTTTAAACATAAATACACACCGTTACCATTATATTCGTCTCCGGGCCATACTATGAATACACCGGTAATCGTCCGATCACCGAAGTTAAGCAACGTTGGGCCCAGTCAGTACCCTTGGATGGGAGAGCCCCCTTATGAATACCGGGTGCCGTAGACTTATTTTTGGATGAATACGGGTATCAATAGTTTAAACATATAAACAATGGGCCGTGATATTTCGTCTACGGCCACACTGCGTTGAATACACCGGTTTTCGTCCGATCACCGAAGTTAAACAACGTCGGGTTCCTGGTCAGTACTTGGATGAATGCCTGGGAGACCCGCCTGGGAGTACTGGATGACGTAGACTTTTATTTTGGTTGAAGAGCAGGTATCAATTTTAATTTAAACATGAAACAATTCGCCATGATTTTCGTCTAACGGCGACACTATGTTGAATATACCGGTTCTCGTCCGATCACTGAAGTTAAGCAACGCGTTGGGCCCGGTCATACTTGGATGGAAGACTGCATGGGAATACCGGGTGCCGTAGACTTTTATTTTGGTTGAAGAGCGAGTATCAATAGTTTAAACTTAAAAAACAATTGCTCTGATATTCGCTCACGGCTACGGCCATACTACGTGAATATGACAGCACCGGTTCTCGTCCGATCACCGAAGTTGAAGCAAACGTCGGCAACGCCAGCGGTCCGGTCAGTACTTCTTGATGATGGGAGACCGCTGGGAATACCGGGCCGTATACTTATATTTTGTTTGAAGAGAAGGTATCAATAGTATAAACTTATAACAATTCGCTAACGATATTCGTCTACGCCCGCACAACGTTGAATACACCGTTTCTCGTCCGATCACTGAAGTTAAGCTTCCGTCGGGCCCGGTCAGTACTGGATGGGAGACCGCATGGGAATACTCGGGTGCCGTAGATATTTATTTTGTTGAAGAGCAGGTATCAATAGTTTAAACTTAAACACAATTGAGCTCTGATATTCGCCAAGGCCACACTACGTTCATACAATTGTTCTCGTCCGTCCGACACTCACCGAAGTTAAGCAAACGTCGGGCCTGGTCAGTACTTGGATGGGAGACCGACCGCCTGGGGAAAACCGGTGCCGTAGGTGCCGTAGATTTATATTTTGTTGAAGAGGTGTAGGTATCAATAGTTTTAAACATAAAACACCGTTGTTGATGAGATATTCGTCTCTCGGCCATAATACGTTGAATACACCGGTTCTCGTCCGATAACCGAAGCTAAGCTAAACGTCGGCCCGGTCAGTACTTGGATGGGAGACCCTTGGGGAATACCGGGTGCCGAAGACTTTTATTTTGGTTGAAAGAGCAGGTATCAATAGTTTAAACATGAAAGTCAAATTGCTATGATATTCGTCTGGCCACACACGTACGTTGAAGACACCGGTTCTCGTCCGATCACCGAAGTTAGCAAACGTCGGGCGGTCAGTACTTGGATGGAGACCGTCTGGGGAGATACTGGATGCCGTATACTTTTATTTGCTGAAGAGCAGGTATCAATAGTCGTTAAATCTTACAACAATTGTATGATTCCGTCTTCACGGCCGCACAACGTTGAATACACCGGTTCTCGTCCGATCATCTGAAGTTAAACTCGTCGGGCCCGGTCATACTTGGATGGAGACCGGCATGGGAATACCGGTTACTGTAGACTTTTATTTTTGTTGAAGAGCAGGTATCAATAGTTTGGGTAAACATGAAACAATTAAGCGATATTCGTTCACGGCCACACACACTACTATGTTGAATACACTGTTCTCGTTCGATCACCGAAGTTAAGCAACGTCGCGCCCGGTCAGTACTTGATGGATGGAGACCTCCTGGGAATATTGGAAGTCGTAGACTTTTTATTTTGGTTGAAGAGCAGGTATCAATAGTTTCAAACATGGAAACAATTGCTATGATATTCGTTTCACTACAGCCACACTATTGTTGAATACACCGGTTCGTCGGATCACCGGAAGGTTAAGCATCGTACGGGCCCGGTCGAGTACTTTCTTTTGATGGGAGACCCCTTAGAGATACCGGGTGCCAAAGACTTCATTTTGTTGAAGAGAGCAGGTATCAATAGTTTAAACTTTAAAACAATTGCTCTGATATTCGTCTACGGTCATTAACTACGTTGAATACACCCGGGTTCTCGTCCGATCACCGAAGTTATAGCAACGTCGGGCCCGGTCAGTACTTGGATGGAGACCGCCTGGGAATACCGGGTGCCGTAGACTTTTATTTGGGTTAAAGAGAGGTATCAATAGTTTTAACTTACCGATAAACAATTGTTACGATATTCCGTCTACGGCCGCACAACGTTGAATAGTCACACCACCGTTTCTCGTCCGATCACTGAAGGTATTAAGCTTCGTCGGGCCCGGTCATACTTGGATGGGGAGACCGCATGGAATACCGGTGCCGTAGACTCTTTATTACAAGTTGAAGTTGAAGAGCAGGTATCATTAGTTCACTACTAAACTTAAAAACAATTGCTCTGATATTCGTCTACGGCCACACTACGTTGAATACACCGGTTCTGGGCCGATCATTGAAGTTAAGCAACGTCGGGCCCGGTCAGTACTTGGATGGGAGACCGCCTGGGAATACCGGGTGCCGTAGACTTATATGTTGGTTGAAGAGTAGGTATCAATAGTTTTAAACATAAAACAATTGCCATGATATTCGTCTCCAACATACTACGTTGAAGTACACAATCGGTTCTCGTCCGATAACCGGAAGTGCTAAGCAACGTCGGGCCCGGTCAGGTACTTCTGGATGAGAGACCCCTTGGCAATACCGGGTGCACGAAGACTTTATTTTGGTTGAAGAGCAGGTATCAATAGTTTTAAACATGAAACAATTGCTAGCATATTTCGTCTACGGCCACACTACGTTGAATACACCGGTTCTCGTCCGACACCGAAGTTAACAACGTCAGGGCCCGGTCAGTACTTGATGCGAGACCGTTCTGGGAATACTGGATGCCGTAGACTTTATTTGGTTGAAGAGCAGGTATCAATAGTTTAAACTTACAACAATTGTATGATATTCGTCTACGGCCGCACAACGTTGAATACACCCGGTTCTCGTCCGATCACTGAAGTTAAAGCTCGTCGGGCCGGTCAGTACTTCTTTCTGGATGGGGAGACCGCATGGGAATACGGGTTACCGTAGACTTTTATTTTTTTTTGAAAGGGCAAAG
>CM055818.1:54714817-54737527 GCA_029582265.1 Zoroaster sp. YZ-2022 | reverse complement strand
AAACCCGTATTCTTAAACAACTACTTAATACCGGTTTGCCCGCCCCCAAAGTTAAGCAAGGTCGGCCCCGGTCAGTACTTGAATAGGGGAACCGCCTGGGAAATACCGGGTGCCGTAGACTTTTTGGTTGGTAGCTATCAATAGTTTAAACATAAACCAATTGCCATGATATTCGTCTCTGGCCATACACCGTTGAATACCGGTTCTCGTCTGATCGCCGGAAGTTAAGCAACGATTGGGCGGTCAGTCAGTACTTGGATGGGAAGCCCTATGAATACCCGATGCCGATGCATGACTTTTTTTGGATGGATGAAGAGCAGAGCAGGTATCAATAGTTTAAACATAAAACAACAATGGCCGTGATATTCGTCTGCGGCACTACACTATGAATACCGGTTCTCGTCCGATCACCGAAGTTAAGCAACGTCGGGCCCGGTCAGTACTTGGATGGGAGACCGCCTGGGAATACCGGGTGCCGTTGACTTTTATTTTTGTTGAAGAGCAGGTATCAATAGTTTTAAACATAAAACAATTGCTATGATATTCGTCTCCGGCCATACTACGTTGAATACACCGGTTCTCGTCCGATCACCGAAGTTAAGCAACGTCGGGCCCGGTCAGTACTTGGATGGGAGACCGCCTGGGAATACTGGGTGCCGTAGACTTTTATTTTGGTTGAAGAGCAGGTATCAATAGTTTAAACATGAAACAATTGCTCTGATATTCGTCTCCGGCCATACTACGTTAAATACACCGGTTCTCGTCCGATCACCAAAGTTAAGCAACGTCGGGCCCGGTCAGTACTTGGATAGGAGACCGCCTGGGAATACTAGATGCCGTAGAATTTTATTTTGGTTGAAGAGCAGGTATCAATAGTTTAAACTTAAAACAATTGCTATGATATTCGTCTACGGCCACACTACGTTGAATACACCGGTTCTCGTCCGATCACCGAAGTTAAGCAACGTCGGGCCCGGTCAGTACTTGGATGGGAGACCGCCTGGGAATACTAGATGCCGTAGACATTTATTTTGGTTGAAGAGCAGGTATCAATAGTTTAAACTTACAACAATTGTATGATATTCGTCTATGGCCGCACAACGTTGAATACACCGGTTCTCGTCCGATCACCGAAGTTAAGCATCGTTGGGCCCGGTCAGTACTTGGATGGGAGAGCCCCTATGAATACCGGGTGCCGTAGACTTTTATTTTGGTTGAAGAGCAGGTATCAATAGTTTAAACATAAAACAATGGCCATGATATTCGTCTACGGCCACTACGTTGAATACACCGGTTCTCGTCCGATCACCGAAGTTAAGCAACGTCGGGCCCGGTCAGTACTTGGATGGGAGACCGCCTGTGAATACTAGATGCCGTAGACTTTAATTTTGGTTGAAGAGCAGGTATCAATAGTTTAAACTTAAAACAATTGCTATGATATTCGTCTCCGGCCATACTACGTTGAATACACCGGTTCTCGTCCGATCACCGAAGTTAAGCAACGTCGGGCCCGGTCAGTACTTGGATGGGAGACCGCCTGGGAATACCGGGTGCCGTATACTTTTATTTTGGTTGAAGAGCAGGTATCAATAGTTTAAACTTAAAACAATTGCTATGATATTCGTCTACGGCCACACTACGTTGAATACACCGGTTCTCGTCCGATCACCGAAGTTAAGCAACGTTGGGCCCGGTCAGTACTTGGATGGGAGACCGCATGCGAATACCGGGTGCCGTAGACTTTTATTTCGGTTGAAGAGCAGGTATCAATAGTTTAAACTTAAAACAATTGCTATGATATTCGTCTACGGCCACACTACGTTGAATACACCGGTTCTCGTCCGATCACTGAAGTTAAGCAACGTCGGGCCCGGTCAGTACTTGGATGGGAGACCGCCTGGGAATACTGGATGCCGTAGACTTTTATTTTGGTTGAAGAGCAGGTATCAATAGTTTAAACATGAAACAATTGCCATGATTTTCGTCTACGGCCACACTACGTTGAATATACCGGTTCTCGTCCGATCACTGAAGTTAAGCAACGTCGGGCCCGGTCAGTACTTGGATGGGAGACCGCCTGGGAATACTGGATGCCGTAGACTTTTATTTTGGTTGAAGAGCAGGTATCAATAGTTTAAAGATGAAACAATTGCTATGATATTCGTCTACAGCCACACTACGTTGAATACACCGGTTCTCGTCCGATCACCGAAGTTAAGCAACGTCGGGCCCGGTCAGTACTTGGATGGGAGACCGCCTGGGAATACTGGATGCCGTAGACATTTATTTTGGTTGAAGAGCAGGTATCAATAGTTTAAACATGAAACAATTGCTATGATATTCGTCTACGGCCACACTACGTTGAATACACCGGTTCTCGTCCGATCACCGAAGTTAAGCAACGTCGGGCCAGGTCAGTACTTGGATGGGAGACCGCCTGGGAATACCGGGTGCCGTAGACTTTTATTTTGGTTGAAGAGCAGGTATCAATAGTTTAAACTTAAAACAATTGCTATGGTATTCGTCTACGGCCACACTACGTTGAATACACCGGTTCTCGTCCGATCACCGAAGTTAAGCAACGTCGGGCCCGGTCAGTACTTGGATGGGAGACCGCCTGGGAATACCGGGTGCCGTAGACTTTTATTTTGGTTGAAGAGCAGGTATCAATAGTTTAAACATAAAACAATTGCCATGATATTCGTCTCCGGCCATACTACGTTGAATACACCGGTTCTCGTCTGATCACCGAAATTAAGCAACGTTGGGCCCGGTCAGTACTTGGATGGGAGAGCCACTATGAATACCCGATGCCGTAGACTTTTATTTTGGATGAAGAGCAGGTATCAATAGTTTAAACATAAAACAATTGCTATGATATTCGTCTACGGCCACACTACGTTGAATACACCGGTTCTCGTCCGATCACCGAAGTTAAGCAACGTCGGGCCCCGTCAGTACTTGGATGGGAGACCGCCTGGGAATACTGAATGCTGTAGACTTTTATTTTGGTTGAAGAATAGGTATCAATAGTTTAAACATGAAACAATTGCCATGATTTTCGTCTACGGCCACACTACGTTGAATATACCGGTTCTCGTCCGATCACCGAAGTTAAGCAAGGTCGGGCCCGGTCAGTACTTGGATGGGAGACCGCCTGGGAATACCGGGTGCCTTAGACTTTTATTTTGGTTGAAGAGCAGGTATCAATAGTTTAAACTTAAAACAATTGCTATGATATTCGTCTACGGCCACACTACGTTGAATACACCGGTTCTCGTCCGATCACCGAAGTTAAGCAACGTCGGGCCCGGTCAGTATTTGGATGGGAGACCGCCTGGGAATACCGGGTGCCGTAGACGTTTATTTTGGTTGAAGAGCAGGTATCAATAGTTTAAACATGAAACAATTGCTATGATATTCGTCTACGGCCACACTACGTTGAATACACCGGTTCTCGTCCGATCACCAAAGTTAAGCAACGTCGGGCCCGGTCAGTACTTGGATAGGAGACCGCCTGGGAATACTAGATGCCGTAGACATTTATTTTGGTTGAAGAGCAGGTATCAATAGTTTAAACTTACAACAATTGTATGATATTCGTCTATGGCCGCACAACGTTGAATACACCGGTTCTCGTCCGATCACTGAAGTTAAGCAACGTTGGGCCCGGTAAGTACTTGGATGGGAGACCGCCTGGGAATACCGGGTGCCGTAGACTTTTATTTTGGTTGAAGAGCAGGTATCAATAGTTTAAACTTAAAACAATTGCTATGATATTCGTCTACGGCCACACTACGTTGAATACACCGGTTCTCGTCCGATCACCGAAGTTAAGCAACGTTGGGCCCGGTCAGTACTTGGATGGGAGAGCCCCTATGAATACCGGGTGCCGTAGACTTTTTTCGGGGATGAAGAGCAGGTATCAATAGTTTAAACATAAAACAATGGCCATGATATTCGTCTACGGCCACACTACGTTGAATACACCGGTTCTCGTCCGATCACCGAAGTTAAGCAACGTCGGGCCCGGTCAGTACTTGGATGGGAGACCGCCTGGGAATACTGGATGCCGTAGACTTTAATTTTGCTTAAAGAGCAGGTATCAATAGTTTAAACATGAAACAATTGCTATGATATTCGTCTACAGCCACACTACCTTGAATACACCGGTTCTCGTCCGATCACCGAAGTTAAGCAACGTCGGGCCCGGTCAGTACTTGGATGGGAGACCGCCTGGGAATACCGGGTGCCGTAGACTTTTATTTTGGTTGAAGAGCAGGTATCAATAGTTTAAACTTAAAACAATTGCTATGATATTCGTCTACGGCCACACTACGTTGAATACACCGGTTCTCGTCCGATCACCGAAGTTAACCATATCCATACCGCGGGCGCCAAATGGCACATGTTTGTGGTCATTGTTCCAGACCAGGGGATACAAATGGCACCTTTGCAAACGTATTATTTTACGACCGGCGGAGCTAATTGGTCCCAGCCAAAATGCTTAGGCGAATTTCATGACGGTCGCCCTCTAGCGACGATTTAATTAATCCGCGTATCGTTAGCGTCCCCCCCCCCCCCAGCCAGCGCGTTATATTCAAACGAAAAAGTGGCTGCGGGATAGTGGCTGCCGAATCGAAACTTAATCATGGACAGCGATAGAAATGCTGCCATTTTGGCAGAGATATTTGATGATAGTGACTCGGAAATGGAGATCGACACGGAGAATGATGAAAGCACCGATGATCAGGGTGATGATGAATCCTCAAGCGAAGGCGAAAAAGGACATTCGAGCGACGTGGATCCGCACGGTCAGGTATTTATATTACTGTAGGTCATAACCGTATAACATTAGTTAGCATGGTTAGGCACTACCCTTTTAACATCAGTTTTTAATTTGATTTTGGAGAATAGCTTAATTTTAAGCTGTATGCAACGAATTTAACATTGAGTGTAGATAAATGCCAGTTATATTTTACGTATGCTCTTTTCCGCGTAATTTCATGTTTGACGAGATCGTGAGTAAACTATTGCCCCCCCAACAAAAAAACCACACCAAACATCTATACTCTAAATAAATGGCCGCCAATTTAAAAAGCCAAGATGGCCACCATTGGCGGCCATGTTGGATTAAAAGATTTATCACGTGATTATGTTATTAATTTATGTATTCAAAATATAGAAGACGGCGTGTAACATGTTATTAAAGACGAAATATATGCAATTGCATTATTTTTGCATGACACTAAAAAACAAATGGATATTTAATTATATTACAAGTGTTGCCATGATAACTATGGACCTTCCCCCCAAATTAAAATTATTGTATTACGAGATTATAAAAAAAATCCCCAAAATTTCATCAATCTGTTCATCAAAAAACAGCGGAAATAGTGCCAATTTTAGGCACACTTTTCATAAATTATACTGTGTGATAGACGAAAAGCACCCTCATGCATTTTGTCTCTTCCCTTCCGCAGAAAAATGCCAAATCCAGATGGAAGAAAACAGACTTCAGATCGGGTTGGAAAGAGATCAGTCATCTCAACAGGAAGCCGATGCAATTCACCGGAAGCTCTGGTCCTGCAGGTGACTTCTCAGGCCTTTCTGAAGTCCAGGTATTCCAGTTGTTCTTCTGCAGTGCCGTCTGGGATCTGCTTGTAGACGAAACAAACCGCTACGCAGAGCAAACTGTTTCAGAAACCTCCTGGACCCCCACTCACTCGAATGAAATAATGGCATTTGTAGCGCTACTGCTTGCTATGGGCATCAACAAGTCGCCTCAGTACAGTATGTACTGGTCAACAGATGAAGTTCTACGGATGTCATTTTATCCATCCATAATGTCAACAAATAGATTTATTTCCATTCTGCGATGTTGTCACCTCTCCGACAACCGGTTGCCTGAACCAGCCTCTGGATGTGACAAGCTTAAGAAAGTTAGGCCTTTGCTGAATGTCCTCCTCCCCAAATTTCGCAGCCTCTATTACCCTGGACAGAACCTATCTCCTGATGAGAGTATGCTCAAATTTAAGGGACGCATCGGGTTTCTACAGTACATGCCCAGAAAACCGGTCAAATGGGGAATTAAGGCATTCTCTTTGAACGAGTCAGAGACGGGTTACACCTATTCGTGGATGCTGTACACAGGAGCTGCTGCCAAGGAGACAACAACTTCAAGAAGGCTACATGTACATGTAGATGCGAATCATCCCCTCAAAGTGCCATCCCTCTGACCTAACCATCCCAGGAGAAGTCGTCGTTGAACTTCTAAATGGACTTGAACATAAAGGACATGTAATTTATTGTGATAATTACTTTAACAGACCAGCTCTGGTATCCAAACTGTCTCAATTAGGATTTGGATGTTGTGGTCCAGTGCGTTATACTGCACAGGGAATACCGAATGCAGCCCACCCAAAGACAAATAGAATGAAAGGAGATAACCCAAAATTTTATGAGAAGGCTGATCAGTTATGCATTGTTTGGCATGATAACAAAAATGTTGTACTCCTAACAAATGTAGGTGATTGCCAAGTAATTACAAAACAAAATCGGTGTAAGAAGAGCGAAAGTGGATTTTGTGAAATTGCTAAGCCCAAATCTATAGATAACTACAACAAATTCATGGGAGGAACCGATCTCGCTAATCAAATTTTTCAGTACTACACACACACACAGAAGTTTGAAATGGTGGAAACGAGTGTTTTTCAGTATGTTGAACATATCCATGCTCAATGCCACGGTAATTTTCAACAGCATACCAACAAACAAGCATGTCAGTAATCTTGACTTCCGTCTTCAAGTCATAGACGGCCTACTCACAGGTTGGGAACGTAATACAATGCTGCGTTTTACACGATCCAATGCGAATAACCTTCCTGTTCGGCTGATGGAGAAAATGCATTATCCTGGCAAAAACCTTCCGGAAGAAAACGTGACTGCATTGTTTGTAGCAACCGGCGATTACACAATAGAAAACAAACGAGAATGATATGTAATCAATGTACATATCCGATGTGCGTAGTTCCTTGCTTTGAGAAATACCATACTTTGCACTTTGCATAAATTACAAACAACCTATTTTGAGATAACCGACTTGCCAACAACTAATTATTGTTGTGGTAAGCAGACACCTTAGATTTATGTGTAAACTATATTAACGAGCATAATTATTCAACCTTACTGTTCAAAATAGAGTGCAATCGCCGGTGAATGTATTTTCATAAAATTATAACCAAAAGTGGATTTGTTATTGTAAATTAATCAGTTTTGTTGGCCACTCTTTGTACACATTCGAATCTCCATCACTCTTGGCTCCCTCCCCTCCCCTCCCCTCCCCGCCCCCCCGCCCCGCCCCCACCCCCCATTCAATGTTGGTCAACAACTGTGTTCGTGTGCCCACAATCCCAACCAACATTGAATGGGGGGGGGGGGTCATTTTGATTGAATGTCCTTCAATCAATAGATAGATAGTTCAGAATGGCGTAAACATTATGTTAGAAATTGTAAATGTGTCCCAGTATTCAATAAGGCTCTTACTCAGAAACAGATTAATCTGATAGAAAGTAGAATTATCCTTGTTGATTATGTATCTTACAACCAGCCCTATCAGTATGTAAATTTAAAACCCTGGAAGTGAGAAGACCCAATATCTGTGTTGATTTTGCCACTGTTTTAGCTAGCCATCCTCAGTATCAAAATTGGCTCCCTTTGAAAAATCCTGTTGACTGTTTTTTGAGACAAAAGGTTAAATATCAACAGTGTTTCTGTAAAACTCAGAGATTTCGTAACAGTGCCATTCCGTATTTTATTTATCTAATTAACACTACAACACACATAAATTATTACATTATTTAGCCACATTTTTAATTTCTTAATTATTTTATTACACCTGTTTTAGCGTGTTTGTATGTATATACATTTAACATTTTGAAATTGTAATTGTTTTATTTTAATTGTATTAATTGTAACACATTGTAAAAAGTGCACACAATTCAGCCTTTGGCTGCCATGTGACATTTTTAGTGTAATAAACCATCAATGAATGAATGAAATCATGCAAAGTTTCAAATCTTCCAAATGTTATTTGTAATACTTAAAGCTGCATGCTGTACAGTGGAATTGCACACATGTGCTGGTACATTAACTACAGACTGTAGAGTGGTGGCGCTCTTCATTAGAAGCCACCAGAATTACTATGGTAAACAAGGGATTATCTGCACCAGTATTTACTTGGTATGGAAAGTCACACTGTGAAAAATGGGCTGGTACTGAAAGGGTTAATTGGTGACACTTAATTTCTCAAAGTTGCTGGGAAAAGCCTAATTTATTAGGAATCAGAGTGATATGTTCAGGATGTGTAAATTAACACATAACAGTACTTTCTACATGTAAATGTTGGACAGATATGTCAATTTCACATGAACAGAATGAAAGGCCCACACGTATAGAAATGTTCTGGTGATACATGTACTGTCAATAACCCAATGATATTGTTCATTTATTACCATATACAATTTTTTATTAACATTTGTCACATTTTAATTAATTAACATTCTCCGAAAAATACCCGTTCCGCAAAAATTACTGTACTTCACAATAGTGTATAATGGCTTGAAATACATGTATGACAATCAAATTATTGACAAAAAGTCACCTCGTCAACATTCAATTAATTTCTTATTATTACCCTAGGGGTAATTTTTACATTTGGAGGAACAAAATAAAATTAAGGATAGAAATATTTATGACATCTTGCAGTAGTGTACATGTATGTGTTTGAGTCTAATACATTATATAATTGCTTGCTTTGTATTTGCATAAAACACACAATCAATTTTGACATGCATCTCTTATGAGATGTTCAAAGGGTTTATGCAGTTACCCATAGCAAAAATTACTGTACTTCACACATAAATATCAGTTGTCTCAGGAAATAGCCCAACTGTGGTAATGTACAACTAATAGTGTGAACCTCCTGAGAAAGCCCTTAAAGTCATTATACACTATTGGTAAAGTGTCATTAAATATTTCCGTACTTTATAGGAATCGAGAGATATGGGTTATTCTATAAATTGGGGGCAAATGTGTGAAATCATCTCTTATCATCTTTTATCATCTTTTGTGTAAAATCATTATTAATTTGTTAGTTCCTTTAATATTATGGTACAGTATGTACATGTAAGTTTTTTTTTCCAGGGTGCAGGAATATGTACATATCCTCAAAATATCTTCATTCATCGAAAATGATGGGTTTCACATGTAAAATGGGACACCAAAATCTTTTGGCATAAGACCTGTGCTGCTTCACAAAATTTTGGGTGTCCCATTTTACACGTGAAACCCATCATTTTCGATGAATGAAGATATTTTGAGGGTGTACATATTCCTGATAAAAGATGATTTATTAATTTATGGCCTAAAATGTGCACGTCACACATTTGCCCCCCAATTTATAGAATGACCCATATCTCTCGATTCCTATGAAGTACGGAAATATTTAACGACACTTTACCAATAGTGTATAATGGCTTGAAATACATGTATGACAATCAAATTATTGACAAAAAGTCACCTCGTCAACATTCAATTAATTTCTTATTATTACCCTAGGGGTAATGTTTACATTTCGAGGAACCAAAAAAAATTAAGGATAGAAATATTTATGACATCTTGCAGTAGTGTACATGTATGTGTTTGAGTCTAATACATTATTCGTCGTGTCAGTGCAAAAACGTAGTATGTTCACAATGCAATAAGGTCGTATGTCGGGCGCGTCGTCAATCTGCATAAATTTACATACATTAAAAAAATGTTTGTGCAACAACGTCGTATCTCAGCCATTGTCTTTGTGCATTCATCTGGGAACTTGTTGCATACGACCTTTTTGCACTGACACAAACTGGTTTTGTGCAAAAACATCGTAACTCGGAGATACGACGTTTTTGCACTGACACGACGATATAATTGCTTGCTTTGTATTTGCATAAAACACACAATCAATTTTGACATGCATCTCTTATGAGATGTTCAAAGGGTTTATGTAGTTACCCATAGCAACTGATGAGTTAGAAAAATCCTATCAACCAAAATTTTTCTTTGTGCAGACTCGAAGGTTGTTTGAAGATTCTTTAAAGAAATTCTTCAATCCCATCATAAGTTTTTAATAAATTGTTCTTGTAAAAGACAAGAAAGGACCGATTACTTGAAAATACAGTGTGTACTTTCATAAATAGGTTCCCTACCCCTACCTTACAGGATGTGTACGAAGCCCGGGAATATTTTTTTGGGGTTATATGACAATGCCACAGGACCCGATCTCAGCCAATCACAGACGAGGTGCATATTCATGAGTTATGTGTACAGTTTATTCCACAACCGCGCACATGCACATAATACACACGCTACATTGATGAATTTTTGAAATATGTACCAGTCATGACGTTTCAGCGTTAGCATATCAAAAATGTGCGTGATTGGCCGAGATCGGGTCCTGTGGCAATTCTCATATCCCCCCCCAAAAAAATACGCGCCCGGGAATGGACAGCGGTATAGAAACACAAAACCAGGTTCTAAATCGTGTGAACGATTTACTAAATCGTTTCAACAAATTAGCTAAAATGTTTTCAAGATTAGATGGTGAAAATTTATTGATATGTCAAATTTGATTTTGTCTGGTGTGCAAGTAATTAGCTTTCATTTCATACGTTTAACAAAAACATCAGTCAAGGATTAAGTCCAGTTAATAATTTAAAAAATTCGATAAAAGGCTGGGTTCATCCTTTTAAGCGCCAGAGCCCAGACAGGATCTCATGTGACCGCAACTCTATGAATTTTCTGCATAATTATGAGCACGCGCACATGTGCGGAGTGTTAAAATAAAGTTTGTACAAAAGTCAGAGTTATCGTGCAGATGAGCTTGTGCCCGGCCAATAGGAATCTGTATGCAAATGAGTCTTTAAAATAACACGTTATTTAATGGTTCTTGACCATCCAAGTTGAAAATGATACTATTTTTCGTGAAAACAGCTACAAAACAGTCAAAATTTGTTCGCTCGGGAAATTCATTTCTTATATCTTCTCAGCCAAACGCTCCGGTAATGCATCTTTAACGAATTAGCTAAATCGTTTGAACAATTTAGCTAAATTGTTTGCAAGATTTCTCAGAGCTGTAATCGAGTCACTTTCGAGTCCCTTTCGAGTTACAAGTATATCCTTAATTATAAAGTGGTAGAGTACAAATGTAGTATAGTTAACACTGTGTGCCCCCCCCCCCCAAAAAAAATAAATAAAGATTAATCATTTTTCTTCAAGTATGAGTGGTAATAACAGTGTTTTTACATTAATTACCATTATGCCAAGAAAATATCAATATTTGTAAAAGTACTCAAAAATCACTTGAGTACAGTCATTTTCAAATGATCTTTGTTTTGTTAGTATGCATTTTATTTTTAACAATCATATTCCTACTCGTACTCAAAAGATACATTTTGGGGGGCACAAAGTGTTGGTAATTATACTACATTTGTACTCTAACACCTTACTTGAGGATGTTAAATTTTGAAAAAGCATTCTAATGATTTAGTAAATCGTTCAAAACATTTATCAAATAGTTCAAACGATTTAGCTAATTCCGTCAAATAATTTAGTAACGCGTTGAAACGATTTAGCAATTTACTAAATCGTTTAAACGATTTACCACCTGGATGTTTGTTAACACTAATTCCTTCTAGGGATTCGTAGATGTGCGACATATTTGAGACCTTATGATTATTATGATACAAGCTGTAATACATTTAAAACGATGTATTTCTTGTATGATCAATTTTGGGCTTGTACGTAAAACCTCGCCATTAATGGCGGGCCGATTATAGCAGTCGGTTAAGTTTAACTTTAAATGTGTTTTGCATAACGCAAAATCAACGTGATAAAACATCGTTATCAATATTGTCCAGTGTTAAATGTGCAAAGCAAAAGGCGCATGCACATATGTGCTTTTGTTGCTCCTGTGGAATTTGAAATGAAAAACTGAATGTCTTCCACCGCACAGACATCATCTCGGTCTCAAGCTCATCAATACAGCCACCATTAACATACACAAATGGCCGCTTTCCAGTGCAAAAGATTGGTGTGTCCTTATCAAAAGTTATATCTTTGGCATAATGTGTCTTAGGCGCTGGTAAATGGACTGTTTGCCCTTCCAATAACAAAAGCATATCATGCCAAGCTAGTACTTTTGGTGTCCATCTAAAATCATTTAAAAATAATACTTCGCTTAACTCTGCTCCAACCCATGCAAATGTACCTGTTGCAGGGTTAGTAAAAGTTTTAAATATCTCATTTAACGGATTCAACAAGAAAGTTTTTCCACAATTCGCTGGTCCTACTAGCATTATGTTTCGATATTTTCCCCGTCCCTTTGTTAACAATGAATAAATACTATTTGCAAATGTACTCATCTTAATACCATTTTTGACAAGTATATATTTGGCACTATCCAGCCAGACTCCATTGCAAGTGCAGCCATCCTGGGAGGCATTTTGTAGGATCTCAAGTCTACTAAGCGTGGCTCTTTGCAGCATTTGTTCTGCATCTTGTAGTTGCCATTCAGTCTGTGGAGATATTATAAGGACAGACCATTTATCAAACAAAGTGGACAAATATATACACTTTCAGTCTGGCAATAAGCTCATTCACCATTCCAATCACGCCTGCATGAAACAACCGGTTTTCTCTAATTACCTTTGACCTTACCCAGGATTCGTAGCATGTTCAGTATCTCGCGTGCAAATTCCCATTGCAAGGTCAAAGGTAATTTGAGAAAACCTGTTGTTTCACGCATGTGCGATTGCAATGGTGAATGGGCTTATAGATGACAGGCAATTGATGAATCAAGGTCACAATAATGTTACTTAAAATTATGAAGACTTCATGCAATAGAAGGTGCTGGTGTCACAACAAATGGCAAACATTTTTAGTGAACCTTTCAGTTTTAACGGTTCCATATTTGATTATTGGTATAATTTCTAAAAATTTAACTGATTACCCCTGTCAAAGTCTCTTTGACAATGGCATGTACATATATGCACATATATATATATATATATATATATATATATATATATATACATATACACACATATATATACATATACAAACACACATATATATACACACATATATATATATACACATATACACATATATATATATCTTTATGAATTAGGACATAGGGCAATCGGTGGTCGACCTATAACGTTTAAATTAAAAAAATCGGGCGATCGGGCAACCGGGGGCCGGTCGCCTTATCGCCACACCTTTATTTTAGAAGAAAATTACTGATTTTTAAAGCCCAGATCTCTTCCTTGGTCTAATTTAAGCAAGTTTCCTGATTTTGGTATTGAAGGATAAAACAGAACAGATAGAAAAAGAAGGGACATTTTGTACACAACTGTATGGCAATTCGACCGATGGTCGCCCGATGTCCGAATTAAAATTTATATAGATATATACACATATACACATATACACATATACACATATACACATATAGGCCTATATATATATAATTATATGCATCTTAAGCAGTGATCCTGTGTTTCGGGTTCGACTATACATGATAATATTGTCCGTTGTGAGGGCGTACAAAACCCAGGGACCACATCACAGCGGACAACAATTGCTTTGTTTATAGTACCATCGTATTATAATTTAATAACGCTTACACTTTTTACAGTCTCTTAACTTACATTTACAACGAAACGGACAGTTCACAGCTACATCACAGTGACAGTACAAAATGTCATATAGAACCTTGTTGGTTCTTTAAATAACCATTAAGGGTTCTCCTGAGAGGACAAAAAAGGTTCGAAGTTGAACCATTTGGTTCTAAGACTAGAGTACGGTACGAGTGTACATTATGTCACACTCACACACGCCCACCACAATGTAAACAATAACACGAATAATTATTATATGGCGTGCGCGCATTGACCAAAAGTTTCCACTGTCCCCTAAGCTCATCATCATATCGAAAAATACGGTTTCGTACGTAGTACCAGCGAAAACGAAACTGTAGTCTGGTCCTTGCTCTATGGTGCACATTATTCAAACGTCATGGACCCTGGGGGACGATCACTCTACATGTGTTGAACATTTTATTTTGAAGGGCGCCCTCTTGAGGTCATAATGTTACGTACATTATGTGTGTTCACTAAGAACATTTATGTTGAGCCTATTATTAGCATTACATCTTTTCTTTGGATTTGCTGTCAACTAGAATACAGCCTTACACAAGGTGAATAAAATACACCGGAGAACGCGATTTCAATAATTCAATAACTCGGTCGCTTTAGCGGCATGTTTGGATATACATAATGAACATTCCGATTTAGAGTTACAAAGTTATTTATTTCGAACCCCTAAACTATAGGCCTAATCGCATAATTTAGACACCATTAAAATGGGATAATACCTCAATTGTTTCCTCTGTAACCTTTCGACCCCGGTTGATAATGAACTTGGCCAGGTCTGTTTGTCCTTCCTGCTGTTGTTGCGATGCAAAGGCCATGAGTTGTAGACGAGTCTTCAGTCCCTTTGCTATGACGATTCCACTTACATCATATGGAGTCAGTCGATTACGGCCGCGTCCCCTTCCCGTTCCACGACGCCCACGAATGGTCACTTTCTTGTCTGACCGTTGGCCTTCAGGCTGTGGATTGGCCGACATTGGCTGGGAATGGTCATTACTCTGTGAAGGCCGTGTGACAGTTTGCGAAGCAACATCGGTCACGGGCAAATTCAAATCAGGATGACTCTCCGATTGGAGGAATTATAAATCCTCTTTAATTACATATTTCCACGCACTATAATAATTATGGTGTACGGATGAGAAGTTCACATTCATTTCGTAGTGTTGACATAAATAATTGCGAATGTTTAACCACCGTTGTGTTTTATTAAGTTTAATGCACATATGAAAATGTATTGCTCCATTAAAGTGGTATTCAAGGCTACATGCCCAATGAAGAATCGTTGCAGCCCCACAAACGTTAAAAGCGTCGACAACTTTATCGGCAAATTATTTACGGGTTGCAGCTATGTAAGTTTGTGCTTTACTATAAGTGATCAGGTAAACTTGCCTGATTTGCCGTGTACCCAGATTTGCAGACATAGTAAAACACGGATGACTAAAAAAAAATTATCAACCCAGACTAGCTTCACCACACTACTGCAAGATGTCCCCCTCAAATAAAATAAAATAAAACCTCACTGTACCAAGGCTGAAGCAATTTATATACAGTCTACAGGACCCCGTCGTATGTTGCGGAATATCGCATGATTGCACTATTTTGCATTGAGCACTCATCATGTGACCACATATTGCGCATATGGATACTGAAGTTATCCCTTCGGAAGGGTTAACTATTTTGCCCGGTCACTTTGCCACAAACTTCCATTGCAAATACACGTGTCGGTTTACCATAAAAAAGTAGTAAAAAAGAATCTTATCGTATTTTCTCTTTTATATTTGGTCCAATAAGGTAAACCGACAAACTTTACCTTTAATCCCCATTGTTTGAACACCTTGTTGTCTGTTTGAAGATTTAATATTGAATAGTTATGTAACACGTAAACATTTCTCTTTTCACTCCGTTAGCCATCCATGGTCAATTAAGCAACGTTGGGCCCGGTCAGTACTTGGATGGGAGACCGCATGCGAATACCGGGTGCCGTAGACTTTTATTTCGGTTGAAGAGCAGGTACCAATAATTTAAACTTAAAACAATTGCTATGATATTCGTCTACGGCCACACTACGTTGAATACACCGGTTCTCGTCCGATCACCGAAGTTAAGCAACGTCGGGCCCGGTCAGTACTTGGATTGGAGACCGCCTGAGAATACTGGATGCCGTAGACTTTTATTTTGGTTGAAGAGCAGGTATCAATAATTTAAACATAAAACAATTGCCATGATTTTCGTCTACGGCCACACTATGTTGAATATACCGGTTCTCGTCCGATCACTGAAGTTAAGCAACGTCGGGCCCGGTCAGTACTTGGATGGGAGACCGCCTGGGAATACTGGATGCCGTAGACTTTAATTTTGGTTGAAGAGCAGGTATCAATAGTTTAAACATGAAACAATTGCTATGATATTCGTCTACAGCCACACTACGTTGAATACACCGGTTCTCGTCCGATCACCGAAGTTAAGCAACGTCGGGCCCGGTCAGTACTTGGATGGGAGACCGCCTGGGAATACCGGGTGCCGTAGACTTTTATTTTGGTTGAAGAGCAGGTATCAATAGTTTAAACTTAAAACAATTGCTATGATATTCGTCTACGGCTACACTACGTTGAATACACCGGTTCTCGTCCGATCACCGAAGTTAAGCAACGTCGGGCCCGGTCAGTACTTGGATGGGAGACCGCCTGGGAATCCCGGGTGCCGTTGACTTTTATTTTTGGTTGAAGAGCAGGTATCAATAGTTTTAAACATAAAACAATTGCTATGATATTCGTCTCCGGCCATACTACGTTAAATACACCGGTTCTCGTCCGATCACCGAAGTTAAGCAACGTCGGGCCCGGTCAGTACTTGGATGGGAGACCCTTGGGAATACCGGGTGCCGAACAATTTTATTTTGGTTGAAGAGCAGGTATCAATAGTTTAAACATGAAACAATTGCTATGATATTCGTCTACGGCCACACTACGTTGAATACACCGGTTCTCGTCCGATCACCAAAGTTAAGCAACGTCGGGCCCGGTCAGTACTTGGATGGGAGACCGCCTGGGAATACTAGATGCCGTAGACATTTATTTTGGTTGAAGAGCAGGTATCAATAGTTTAAACTTACAACAATTGTATGATATTCGTCTATGGCCGCACAACGTTGAATACACCGGTTCTCGTCCGATCACTGAAGTTAACCCTGGAGGAAGCGAAGGTACTCACGCCGTAGGCAATAATTAATATTTTTGTTAATTACAACAACATTTTTTTATTAAATTTCGCTGAAATTATTTTTCATCCAACCCTGAACAGTCCTTAAAAGAGTGGCTGAACCGATTTTGCCCTAGAGGTCATTCACTGGGTAGGCCAATTGTTACAAATGTGGGTCTCAGCCAAGCACCATTGAATTGTGCACAAAAAGCTAATCCCCTTGTAGCAAACTTGCCGCCTCTGTATCAAACAAGCTGTCTGCCATCTTGAATGGAAACCACAGCTGTTTGTTTACAATCCTTACCCAGAAATACCCTCAGGGTCATTATAGGTGACCTGGTTTCTGTTTATTTTTTACCCTGTGGCTGGTTCATGTGTCAGTGCTTGTATTGCAGGGCAATACCAATTTCAATGTTTACATGGTTGCAATGCTGTACATGTACATGTACTTCAAAAGAAAACCTGTCTGTCTATGGCTGTTTGGTGTATGGATTGTATTGGATGTGGGTGTGGGTGTGGTGGTTTGGGGGGGGGGGGGGGGTGGGGGAGGGGGGGGGCTGATAGTGTTGTAAACAGCTGTGTGCAGTAATCAAACAGTAAATAGATACCTGCTGAGTGGTTTGGGGATGGCAGTTGCCATAGGGCTGGGGGCGCGGATTTCGACATGTACTATTTTTGGCAAATCAGTGGTGAACCAATGTGTCAATTGCCAGAATGTTAAAATCTTTGGTGTGTGTGTCCAGTGAACTTAGATTCATCTGTTCAGACCATTAGAAAAAGATTTGTGCCCCCAAACACAGTTATTTACACCCCAACATAAAACGCCTACCGCGTGAGCACCTTCGTGCAACCGCGTAAATATTTTAAATCGGTGGCTCGCAAAGTTAAGCAACGTTGGGCCCGGTAAGTACTTGGATGGGAGACCGCCTGGGAATACCGGGTGCCGTAGACTTTTATTTTGGTTGAAGAGCAGGTATCAATAGTTTAAACTTAAAACAATTGCTATGATATTCGTCTCCGGCCATACTACGTTGAATACACCGGTTCTCGTCTGATCACCGAAGTTAAGCAACGTTGGGCCCGGTCAGTACTTGGATGGGAGAGCCACTATGAATACCCGATGCCGTAGACTTTTTTGGGGGGATGAAGAGCAAATATCAATAGTTTAAACATAAAAACGTCCGGTCAGTTCACGTTTGCCACATGCCGACGGTTACCGAGCTCGTTCGATCGAAGTTGTTAATGTCGTCAAATTTGACGGGAGCATCGCCGAGTAATATTGACGCCGTAGACTTTTTATTTGTTACCAAAGAGCAGGCATCAACAGTTTAAACATGAAGTTAAATGCCGAGACGATTTTCCACGGCCATTCATGTTGAATATGCGAGCTCGTCCGCAAAAAAAAACACCGTGGAAACCCCATAACCCAACATCCGGCCAATTTAAGGAACCCCCGCAAGGCCCCCCCCGGACAACCCGAACAACGGCCAACCCCCGCGGAGGGCCCAGAAAACCGGGACGTTATTTCCACACCTTGATGCCCCGTTCTGAATTTCGTCCCCTTGCCAAAGGGTTACGGACCCCGCTTTGCAAGGGTTAAACAAATTTTTTTGCAGGTTTCACCCGTTTCCACCCCCGTGTACCGTTTTCGCGTGGGCCCGGTTTTCCCTAAATCCGGTACTTTAAAATTTAATTTAACAACCGTTTTGGTTCACGGTCCCCGTTGAAGGGGTCGGGGCCCTTTCCCGGCTGGCCGGGAGATCCCCAATTTTGTTGAAGAGCGGCCCCCATTTAAATTAAACCCTCGTTATGCGTTTCGCCCCGTTGTGGCAGCGTTCTCCAAAAAACGGGCCCGTGAGGGGGCCGCCCCGGGGCCCGGCCATTTTTAAACAGGCATCAAAAAATTTTTTAAAACCCGCGGGCCCCGGCCCCAAACAACGGGTTTAAAGTGGGTTTTTTTGGGGAACTTTTTTTGGGGGTTTAAAACGGTTTAAAAAAAAAAAAAAAAAAAAAAAAAAAAAAAAAAAAAAAAAAAAAAAAAAAAAAAAAAAAAAAAAAAAAAAAAAACGCACCACGCGAACGGTCGGCCCGTCAGCGACCGGTGATGACCGCCCGGTCAGCGCCGAGTTCGTCCAGAACAAATCATGATTCGTTAACGCGCATCAACAGTGCCCGGTCAGGCTTGATAGACCGTCGTGCGCGATATTTGGCAGTCAACAGTCCATGAACACCCGTTGATACACTGATGAAACCCTCCGATCAGTTGCCGTCGGCACCGGTCGAGACCGCACGGAATACAAACGCCGCAGCATTTATTTTGCTGAAGAGCATGATAACAGTTTAACCACACCGTCGAATTCGTCCAACCTGACATCGCCGACGCAGTTGTACCGGCTCGGACGTGAGACGCTGAATCGGCGCGTATTTGTTGAAGAGCAGGTATCAATGTTTAACCAAAACAGCATCAACTGTTCACGGTCATACGTTGATACACGGTTTTCCGTCACGTTAGCACGTTGCGTCAGTACTTCGATGGGAGACCGCATCGAATACGGGTGCCGTAGACTTTAGCCTGAAGAGCAGGTACCAATAGTTTAAACCAAAACACCGTATGATTTCTTGCACGTCATTCGTTGAATTGCCGATCCTCGATCACAGAGCAACGTCGGCTCGGTCAGCATTAGGAGACCGCCCGAAACTGGTGTCGTAGATTCTTTACCTGTTGAAGAGCAGTCAAGTTTAAACATAACACCGTTACGATATCGTCTCCGGTTACTCACGTATACCGGCTCTCGTTCACGTTGTTGAATGTTGGCCTGGTCACATATTGAGACCGCCCGAGAATACCGGCATCCAGTATCTCGGCGGTTTCCATCCAAGTACCGACCGGGCCCGACGTTGCTTAACTTCAGTGTGCGGACGAGAACCGGTATATTCAACGTAGTGTGGCCGTAGACGAAAATCAGGGCAATTGTTTCCATGTTTAAACTATTGATACCTATTCTTCAACCAAAATAAAAGTTCACAGCATTCAGTATTCCCAGGCGGTTCCCATCCAAGTACTCGACGGGGCCTGACGTTGCTTAACTTCGGTGATCGGACGAAACCGGTGTATTCAACGTAGTGTGGCTGTAGACGAATATTACGGCCATTGTTTTATGTTTAAACTATTGATACCTGCTCTTCATCCAAAAAAGTCTACGGCATCGGGTATTCATAGGGCTCTCCATCCAAGTACGACCGGGCCCAACGTTGCTTAACTTCGGTGATCAGACGAGAACCGATGTATTCAACGTAGTATGGCCGGAGACGAATATCATGGCAATTGTTTTATGTTTAAACTATTGATACCCCCTTTTCACCAAAAAAAAGTCTGGCCGGGTATTCAGGGCCCCCCCATCCAATTGACCGCCCGGCGTTTAATTTCGGTGATGGGACGAGAACCGACCAAGTAGTGGCCGAGACGAATATCATAGAAATTTTTTTAATTTTAAAACCTTTGGTACCTGCCCCAACCGAAATAAAAGTTACGGAAACCGGTATTCCCATGGGTTCCATCCAGTATACCCCCCCAATTGCTTAACTTGGGTGATCGACGAAAACCCGGTTATTCAACGGTGGCCATAGACGAATATAAGCAATTGTTTTGTTTAAACTATTGATACCCCTACAACCAAAAAAAAAGTCTCCGGCACCCGGTATTCCCAGGCGGTCCCCCCATCCGACTGACCCCCCCGACGTTGAATTTTGGTGACGGAGAGAACCGGTGTATTCAACGTGGGGGTTGTAGAAAATAAAAGCAATTGTTTCATGTTTAAACTATTAAACCGCCTTCAACCAAAATTAAAGTCTACGGATCTAGTTTTCCCCAGGGGTCCCCCCACCCGTACACCGCCCGAGGCTTAACTCGGATCGGACGAGAACCGGTATTTCAAATAGGGGGCTGAGAGAAAATCAGGCAATTTTTTTTTGTTTAAATTATTATACCGTTTCAACCAAAATAAAGTTCCCGGCATCCATTTTTTTTGGGGTCTCAACCGACGCCCGGGGCCCGACGTTGCTTAATTTGGTGATCGGACGAAACCGGGTTTATTAAACTGTGTGGCCGTAGCAATATCAGGGCCCATTTTTTTTGTTTAAACATTGATATTTTCACCCCCCAAAAAGTCTACGGATCGGGTATTCATAGTGGCCCCCCATCCGATGAGGGGCCCAACGTTTTTTAACTTCGGTAATCAGACGAAAACCCGGGTTACAACGTAGTATGGCCAGACGAATATCATGGCAATTGTTTTATGTTTAAACATTGATCCCCTTTTCAAAAAAATAAAAGCTCGCCCCCGCCCAGGGGTCTCCCACCCAAAATTTGACCGCCCGACGTTTTAACTTCAGTGATCGGAAAACCGGTGATTCAAGGTGGGCTGTAGACGAATATAAAGCAATTGTTTTAAGTTTAATTATTGGTACCGTTTCAACCGAAATAAAAGTCTCGGCACCGGTTTTTCCAGGGTTCCCATCCTTATTGACCGGCCCCGTTGTTTAAAATTCGGTAACGAGAACCGTGATTCAACAGTGGGCGAGACGAAATCATAGCAATTGTTTTAAGTTTAAACTATTGATCCCCGCCTTCAACCAAAAAAAAGTAAGGGCACCCGGTATTCAGGTCCCCCCATCCAAGTACTGACCGCCCACGTTTTAACCCCTGGGATCGACGAGAACCGGTTTTTCAACGAGGTGAGACGAAATCATAGCAATTGTTTTAAGTTTAAACATTGATACCGTTTTAAACCCAAAATAAAAGTTGGCACCCGGTATTCCCAGGCGGTTTATCCAAGACTGCCCCCCCCGATTTGTTAATTGGATCGACGAGAACCGGTGTATTCAAGTGTGGGCCGTAGACGAATATCATGGCATTGTTTTATGTTTAAATATTGATACCGTTTACCCCCAAAAAGTTTCGGCACCCGGTATTCATGGGGGCCCCCCATAAAACCGAGGGGCCCAACGTTGCTAACTTCGGTGATGGGACGAGAACGGTTTCAACGTAGTGGGCCTGACGAATATAAAGAAATTTGTTTTGTTTAAACTATTGATACCGTTTCAACCAAAAAAAAAGTTACGGCACCCGGCCCCCGGGGTTCCACCCAAAGTATCCCGGGGCCCGACGTTGCTTAACTTGGGACGGACGAGAACCTATTCAACGGTGTTTTGAGAAATCGGAAATTGTTTCTTTTAAACATTGAAAATTTCTTTCAAAAAAATTAAAGTCTACGGCATTAGTATTCCCCAGGCGGTCCCCCATAAACGACGGCCCGACGTTGTTTAACTTGGATCGGACGAAAACCCGGGTGTATTCAACGGTGGGGCCCAAAATTTTAAATTGTTTTATGTTTAAACTATTGATCCCGTTCACCCCCCAAAAAAGTTAGGCCCCCCCGGTATTCATAGGCTCCCCCATCCAATTTCGAGGGGCCCAAAGTTGTTAATTGGTGATGGAGGAACCGTTATTAACAGTGGCGAGACGAAATCATAAAATTGTTTTTTTTAAACTATTGAACCTTTTAAAACCAAAAAAAAATCACGGCACCCGGCCCCAGGCGGTCCCCATCCGTTTTTACCGCCCACGTTGTTAATTTCGTGGAGAAACCCGGGAAATTCAAGAGGGCTAGAGAAAATCATGGAATTGTTTAGTTTCCCTATACCTTTCCAAACCAAAATAAAAGTTACGCACGTTTTCCCAGGCGTCTCCCCCAAT